>LUCH01006590.1:18637-35103 GCA_013368495.1 Paragonimus heterotremus
AAACGCAATGTGGTGGAAAATTACAAACTCAGGTATATCTCCAAAACCACGTCGAATTGAACATTTCCGCAGAATGGGAACATGTATTCCATCACGGAAATCCCGGTGGAAACATTTTCAGAACGTAAAATCGATTAGAAAAGCCAACATTATGCCTTTATGGAGAAAAAATGGCGGCGTGCTTTTCTCAACAAGACTGGGAATATGAACGATTTTTAGGTAAAACTGATCTTTCTTATTGCAACACATGTATTATAGTCGATGAAATCTATGTATTCGTTTCGTAATATGCATTTTAATATTCTATGACAAACTTGGAAAGTATCTTTTCGCGCCTAAATGGCCGTTTCCAAATCGTTCCGGACTTGAAGCACCATGTTGGCGAGCACAGTTGCCGAAATATTGGTCAATATTCATAGGGAATCATAAACTCCTCAAAAGAATTTTCCTGCTGCTCGGCTTAGCTCTCGATAATGGTTTGACAATCCGTGGGCCTAGATCCTCATTGACGACTTTGGCTCGATGGTGCGAAATATGTTTTTTGCTTACCGATGTTCGCTCAAAATTAATCTGAAATTATCTAAAATGATCGTTTTGCGCCTCAAAAAAGTCTCGGCAACTTTACCATCCCGTAAACTACCACGTCTGACAATGACGCCCAATTTACCAGAGAAGGGTTTCAACAAGTGATGAGAAATATAACCGGATCTGACGTGGTGCAACCGTTACTCATCATCCAGTGTCGAATGAGTTAGCGGTAGTTGCGATGCACACCGCTGAAAATGATGCTGGGAAACAGCTTCCAGTGCCGTTAAAAACGAACTAAGATAATTTCTTCCATGCGAAATCCAGGGCAGCAGCTGAAGCTGCAGGGAAAGGTCCTGCCTTGCTCGTGTTTGCTCGGAAGTTGCGGTTTTGTCTGACAAGCTTTTTGGATGCTCGTCTGAGAGGTAATGACAGGCAGTTTGACGGGAGATCACGTGATCGTGAGTTACGCACAAACGGCCCAGTTAACCTAAAATGTCCTTGTGAAAAAGGGTAGAAACTCATGAAAATTAGCTCAGAAGGTGTTTTGACCACCGAACTCTTGAAAACAGACAGCTGGACGATCACAGTTCACAAAGGCCGTGTACTTCTTTTCTCATTATTCATCATACCAAAAGGGTCAACCTCAATCTACTATCCAAGCCAAGGTTCTCCGGAGACATCGAGGCTTTTGCCAAAACAACGCCCTGCTGACAAATTTATTGCCAAACTTGCATGATGCGCAAACCAGTGGTACGCCTCTAGTCCGGTGAAAATTTGCCGAAATAAGGGAGAGAATAAAGCGGTACCTGCGCCCGCAGTTGTCTGCACACCGTCTACCTAGTTGCACATTCATGTCTCTCCACCTCTCTGTTTCCATCTCCGAACGATCCACATGTGTCATTTACACAATCCGCCGGCTGACTGACTGTCTTATCTATGTCTCATGGGCGAAGCAACCTCCTGTCGTGTCCAATGAAGGTACGTGCCACTGCCGTCACGCGTCGTTAGTCTGCGCCAAGCCGAGGACGCATCACAACTCGCAGTTTAACGCACATTCTAAATTGTAACATCCACCCAAAGGGTTCATATAGTCTAAACGAGATGTCGGTGCTCAGCCATTCCTCACACTTGGAGACAGGCTGAACTTTAATCTGGATTAAAGAACAGGTAAAAACGAGGAGACTGTGTATCTGGCAGCCTAAAAATGATTTGATCGGATTATCGCAGAAATACTGCTAAGGCCTGCCAGTAACTGGGTCCGATAATCCTGAAAGCCTTCATGGTAAGCAATAAGCGTTGGATTGTCGTACCCAAGTTTATCCTGCTCCCGGGTGACTTGTCATTTCTCAGAGGTACTTCGGAACGAACTCTGCCTCGCTGCCCATCATGAATTCCGATGAGTTGACTAGGATCAAGGTGGTTTACTGTAACGATAAACCGGTTGACTAGTGAAAAATTAAAGGACATTCTGCTTCTGGAACTTCGTCAGGTACCAGCACGCAAGTCAACCGAGGGTTGTAAAATTTCACCAACATTGATTACCTGCGTAGAAGCGATTCAGATGTTGCAAAACTTGATCGGCCGACTCATTTTAATCAATCTTAGATTGATGGGTCGTTGAGGGAGGTTCGACGGTTTCCAGATGTTGCTGATGGACTGCCATTTTTGCTAATTTGTGCAAACATCATCTTGTTGCTATAGAACGGACGTGTTACGCAATTGCGCTAAATGTTACGAGCACGGTGAAGCGAACCGTTGAAGATTCAGCTTCTGGCCTACAAGTTAAATAAGCTAAAAGGAGAGAAAACACCAACTGGCTTGAGCACAAGCCTACTTTTAATGAGTTCACCAACGAGTAAATGAAGCACATAGCAGACCTCCATTAGTCATACAGCATTAATCAGCCCCATCAAGTGGTCACAAAGAGATAGTGGAGAAAAAACGTGATGAGTATTAATTACGCCATCGCGAAGTCGCGCCAGGTGAATTACAGTTGTGCGAACCTGCATACCAAGAGTGCATCAAATTCTATTGATTTAGTAAATAAACCATCATAATACTTTCAAGCGTTTGTATTCTGCATCTAAATGCGATACAATGAGCTGGGGATTTTGCGATAGGAAACGGGGCCATTATCATTTTTTGCTGCATAAACTCGGGTGGCAAATCTGTGCAGGTGTCCCCTTGCAGGGACTGCTGAGTGCGCAATATGATACTTTCTGGTGACATGTAGGCCTGACTTAGAATAAATACGTGCGAGTGAGAATACGGGCGCCTAAAAGCTCGTAATAACGTCGTAATTAATGCGTTTTTTGGAGCGCTTCGGGAACCGCTCATATTAACCAAACTTTTTGTGGGGAACGTTACAGCATTGCTTCACAGTCATGAGTCTCGGTGTGTGTCTGAGCCAAACTTCCGCTGTTTCTACTATCCTTAGATGGAGCTGTTAAAGTTGACGAGACCCTCGTAGTAGGTCCCCCTTGGAAACTGGGCATTCTTGCGAGACGTGGAAAAGTAGTATCATCACTTCAAAAAAATTGTTTCGGTGGCATTTTACAAACGGAGGTTAGGGTGCCGACTATATTTGAGACACCGGAAGCTCACCGGGGAGTTCCATCAAGCGATACTCTCATCAGCGCTATTCCATCAATACAGGAAGAGGACATTTGTTGCGATATGTTGACATTTCGTTTTCTATCACCAGTGGAAGACGTAAGACATGCGAGTTATACATGACACGTGGAGATAGACAGGGTGTGGACACGCGTACAATCACATCACGTATTATTTCATTACCACCACGGCAACCTTATGGGTTGCTTAAACCACTTTTGCGCGCATAGCGTCGGCTAGTGAGCTCTGATCAACGCAGCTTTGCTAAAGGCCAGTAGCCTCGGGTTCTGTTGACATAACAATATTGTGAATTTTATTGTTGTGTCTAGGTCTCGCACGACTGCCGGCCACGGCAGACAGTACGCTGCCCTCTCCAGTAGTGGGAGTGATCATTGTTCTTTCCTTTTTGTCCTTCTTCCTTTCTATTCGCTTTTTGTTGTTACCCTGTCCTCTGTGGCTTTTCTCTCAATATACCCTTCCAATTTTAGCTGTCTTGGCAATAGTTCTTTCCTGTCATCCTGAAAGGTTGAGGTTGTTTTTTAGGAGCTCGGTGCACTGATTACACCAATTTTACATTATCCAAGAGTTCCACATCAGCTGCCAGCCTTTGCTCGTGGGAATGCGGTTGGACGCTTCCACCCTACTTCAAACTGAAGTTAAGTTTTCCTCCTCCAAGCGCTGCAGTACGGTCACAATTGCAAAAATCTGGACAATTTTTAGCAACAGCCGTCAAGTCTAGTAAGCAAGGTTGAACCAAACTAAAGTTAACTGGACGGTCATCGAATGTAAACAGCCCTACACGGCCTACAGTTTGCTCGACTAAAATTCTCTCGACCTACTGTGTGAAGGTAGCGAAGTATGCACTTCCGTGAATTTTGCCTCACGAGAATATTCCTACGTTACAGAAGTTCCCACACCCCTGTACTATTCAGAATGTGACGGAAATAAAAGGCTCCAAGGGTCACATCGAGTGGAAGATGAGCTCATTCTGTTGATGTTGCAGTTTAACTCATACTAGGCTGCTCGTGAGAAATCATGCGAAATCACTTAATTAATCGATAAGGTAACTGGAGGGAATGCAAGAGGGAACATCGATGTACACCCCTACATGAAACAGCGTGTGCGTATATGAACTTAGCACCGAGTGTATGACGTACGGGGACCACTGGCTCACAGCAGTCGGTACTGTGGGCAGGATTGAAGAGGGGGCTTATGAGACCACGGCCGTTTTCGGATGGGGGACGTCAGAAGCTTTCTGAAGGAGTCCAAGGACGTGGATGAAACAGTCTAGGTCATGACCAGCGAGGTGAAGCTGGCCGTCCTGCTCGTGATAGTCAAGAGCAAGGCGGCTGCGGTGCTAGAAGCGGTGCTTGGGCTCCGCGAAGCTTTAGTAACCAGACGCAAAAGAAGCAGTGAACGTTACGTTGGAAAGATATGCTAGCTAAAATGCGGTCGTGCGGCGGCTCGATGGGGTCGGCCTGGTTTTGGAGGCGACGCTGCTGTTTGCGTCCTGTCCCCCGGTAAATATTCATATCGACGCTCGCCTATCAGCCGGTTTATAAGGAAAAAGCTACCAACCACCTAGGGGCGGTTCCAGACGGCTCACGTGGCATGTCCGACGGTCTGAGAAGAATCGGATGAAGCAGCTTGTTATTGCTGATCAAAACCCCCTTGATAGCCACTGAATTCAGAATACGCAAGCCAGGTGAACTGGACTGCTTCCGAACTGCAATAGACAGGTTATCTCAGGAAGTGACGATTTAAAACTTATGAAAGGGCGAAAAATCGATGTTACCTGTGACACAGATGCGGCATGTGTGAACACCCTCAAAGTTTGTGTCCACTGGGTAAGGGAAGTGTGCCACTTAAAATAACCCTTCGCAAGCTCCTTTTCATTGAAAAAGGCGTACTGGATAGTTGAAACAGTCAACAAGACAGCAGTCCAAACTAAGCTGGAAATGAACGACAGTTGAGAGTGGACCATCTTATTAATTGGGCCAAGTCGATTTAAGACAATTCGGCTTTTTGTGGTGGTCATTTGAACGACCAACAGATCTGCTCTCGAATTTGCCAGCCCGGAAGAATTTGACGTCAAAATCAGTTGCTGTGAAGACTAAAAGGTTTTCGTCATTTCCCTACAGCACGTCAGGCGCGATTGGTTTGAGGTACGGTAAACCTGTAAGGGAGCTGTGTGTGGTTCCGTTAGGGAGAACGCAGAAACCACAGCCTAGGCAGTTTGAAGTGAACGCACTTATATCTATTCCAACCTGTGACAGCCTGTTGGTGCATGAACTAATACACACGTTCCGGCCGTTGTTCACCTCGGAACAGAATTCTTACACGAAACCCCCTTGAGCTAGAGCGAGTTTGACCAGTCGTTTCCAGAAGAATCCTAATGCATTTTCGGCAGGAAGTTGAACGGCAAATGCAAGACAGGCTGGAAGGAAAAATCTTCAAAGAGGAGGACATCCCGTTGAGTCTTTTCGGCTTGCTGGTGAAAACAGCAGTGAAAACGCCTGATTTTATGCCGGTTTCATACGCCTTGACGAGGTTACCTTCATTGAAGCTACCATCTTTCTGTAAGCCTCATAAGGTTCCCATAAGCCGTAGAACGACAGAACAATCACAGCGTTAGGTTTCCGGTCTGGATACTGGCATGTTCCGATAGGGCGATCGGATTGCGATAAAACAGCTATCGATGTGAGCGGAAAACAGTAACCGTTTAAATCTGTTACATGAACTATCTGGTGCCCCTTCTACTTCCAGGTAACTGATGCGCTCCTCGGATACGCCGACGCTGTTTCTAGACAGCACATGGGACGTTCATAAGATGGTCGACCGTCTCCTCGGTTTCCCAAGGCATTCAAATCTAGGGACGTAGCTGCTTTGTTCTGTATGTAGTGCACGAAAAATTTATCAATTAAATAATGTCAGAACAGTTTATAACCGTCCTCGTAACGATAAACCCAGTGAAATTCTTCATACGTTTCCCTTTTGCAACAACCGTCAATACGGAATATGTCGTGTCAGATTGAATCATTGACGTGTAGTGACGGCGAGGCGTACTTTGTTTTGGAGTTCCTCACCTCTGTAACTCACTTAAATGAAACGATGATATTGAACGGAGCCTTTCATTGAAGTCCGATAAACCGTATGTTCATCGATGTAATACATACATTTATACTGCTTATAATGCCTAGATGGTAACGTGAGGACAATGAAGGCCTTTACGGAAACGGGTTTCGAACTACTGTTTATAACTGGATAACTTGTGGAAGAAGACCTGCAGAAGGATGCACCCAACATTCGGAGGAACAGCAAGCTCCGTGAGCATTCGGCATGTGATGTTGCCACATTCGGTAAGACCACATCACCCGCAAAGGAAGTAATTGTTCCACTAAGATAACCGTAAAAGATACCTCTGAGATGGCGAGCAGAGGCGAATGCATACTCGGGGCTGTTAGACTTACCATCATTCGTTGAAGGCGTATTCACAGAGATTAGCTGAAGATGGAAAACGTAAGCGTTTACATATGTCTCCAGTACAGAACCGACAGCGTAGCCACGGCAGACGTTTGATAACAACTTACCCTGCATTCCACTATCCCCTGGATCACATGGCGACATGTTCCATTGATACAAGCCCACTCTAAATGTCAACAAACACTCCAGTTGTATGCAAGCAGGTGAGACTCGGAACTTTCAAGTTCATGATATCCACAGTCCATTTTCAAAAGGCCAAGCAGTTGTGCATTCCTCCAAAATGTGGAAGTTGATGCCCATAGCTGTAGAAGATTTCCAGTTACGCAGCTGATGAATGGGGGACACCGCGTTACTTAATGCCTGGTGATGTATCACTTCGCTTGCGACATGGGTACAAGCAGACTATCGAAGACTTATTTGAAGAGGCCCCTCTGGGTCATGCACGGGAAATACCTCTGTAACGTTCATAAACGATGCGTTAGCATGTAATATTCTCTGCAGGGGAAAGCGAATATTCCATTTGCGGTCAACTCCTCTATGGACTGTCATAGTCGATCGGTCAGTCGGTAATGCACTATGCCTTTTACTTAAGACGTTTTCATCCGTCATCAGTGTTCACGTTCAATACTCGCCTGTTAAAAAGTGGGTGTAGTGCTGGATGCAGAATTTACGTGAGAGACATGGAAGACAATAGAGAAGAGCAACTATTTCAAGTGTCAGTAGCTCTGAAAAAGTTGGGTGCTGAGGTTTCATGGTCCATTTTTCAATGCGAGAGTAGAACTGATTGAATATCACATCCCTTTCCATATGTCTATTTCTTCTCACAGTTGTATGCCTGCCAAAGACGCTCAGAAGTCATGCGGGATTCTCATAGGACGATCGTGGTAGGCCACAGAAAGCTTTTGTTTATTAGTTTCTGTGAACGGTAAATCCCCCGCAAAACGTGAGTATGTCGCAGAAAGAAGGAAAACTAATTACAATGCTTTATGATAGCCCGAGCCAGTTGTTCTGCTCAGTGTCCTATGAGTACAAAATACACAGTTAAGACTGTCTTAGACGCTCAGGGGACGGTCATTAGACAATCATGACGGTCGCACTGTTTGGGTTATTTTATGATCATCTACAGCGCCAACAAGGTCGGACAGTCTATACTATACTATACTATACTATACTATACTATACTATACTATACTATACCATACTATACTATACTATACTATACTACCGCAGAGATGTTTTTCATGGGTCTAAACAAGCCAGTCTACGCCTCAACAGTCCAAAGAAACATCTACAAAACAAACATTAATAGTCCTTGGCCTCAACTGTGACCGGGTAAAGAGGCGAGCACTGGGAGAATAATTGAAAATGACTGACGCTACCACAGTACCAGTGCCAGGGAGAAGCATCGGTGGTTTCTCGGTTACGTAGGTTTCCACAACCAACCTACTAAAGATTTGATCACAACAACAGCTCGAAATACTGAAGAATAACTGCTGGTGTAACTGGTCAGGAAATTCCCGTCCAGTTACTGTCAAAAACAAAAGACCGACGGAGGATGTGCAGTGGAACTTGACGTTGGCATTCAGTGAACAGAGTTTAAATACCTCAAAAGATACGGGCGACATGAAAACCGGAACCATAAGGAAGCAAGAAAGCGGTGTTACTGAATATGCCAACTAGGTGGTAGTGTCTTTCGTACGAAATTACTCAACGACAACCACAATG
This sequence comes from Paragonimus heterotremus, assembly GCA_013368495.1. Classification (NCBI taxonomy): domain Eukaryota; kingdom Metazoa; phylum Platyhelminthes; class Trematoda; order Plagiorchiida; family Troglotrematidae; genus Paragonimus; species Paragonimus heterotremus. The sequence goes on from LUCH01006590.1 coordinate 26,987, forward strand.
GCATGAACCCTGCAAAGGTGGACGTCGCATTTGCTGGATCAACGCTTCAATGTTGGGAGTGATCACATACTCTTGAATTGGATTAAATCAGCGAAAGATCCTCAGGAAAAAGTAGCTCATTGGGCGTTGCGACTAAAACAGCGAAGATTTGCAATTCTTTCTACATCTGAAAATACCCGTATACTTGCTTTCCCGAGGGTAACACGCATGACGTCCACAAGAAAGGTGTCGATGCCAGCAATACTACGCTGGCGAACGATCGTGGAAAATTACAAACTACACTGAAGATGGGTATGGCGGCCATGGTTGGTAGACCACTTTCTACCAAGAAGACAGTCTCTGGGAGATGACGGGCATCCGCAGTTGACAGCAGACAAAGTGCATCGGTCAGACACAGCTAAATAGTGCCGGACTTTTAATGTGCCAGTTGCAAGACAGAGTAAGTGCTCGGGTTTTGCTGTCGGATATAAGAACGACACTTGTAGAGAAACGTCGCTGAAATTGCAAACTGCCGAAGCAAAGGGCTAACCGGCAAAGAGTGGAAGAATTTGTTAACATCTGTGTCTTCACCTGCCGACAGGGTCAGCTAATGAAACGATCTTACCACTGGAATAACCAACCCACTCATCCAATCTCACTCATCAAAATTAGGGTATTTTCGTCGGCGAGGGTGATAGGTCTCTTTCCAATAACCACTTGTGGAAAATCTCATGACGGAAAATTACATAAGATCTACCGACGCGGCCGCCACGCCTCCTATGAGTGTAATCATTGTAAGCAAGGCGATGACCAAAAACGTGTTTGCAGACCACGAAATACCGCGAAGTGTGTTGATTGATGACGGTTTTTTTGGAGGGCGGCGTGTTTTTAAGCTGTCTGGACTGCTTAGGAGTCAAGAGAACTCATGAAACACCGTGCCACCCTAATCAAACTGACAGAGAAAAATAGACCGCTGCACAATCAAAAAGTATCTAACAAAGAAACGAAGGAGCTAGGAAGATATGTTACCACTGATTCTACCGACCAACAATTCTTCGCCGTGAAACACAAATGTGTGGGCTTATGCCATGTCTGCCAGTTGACCAGGTGATTGGCAAAACCAGCGGATTAGTTCACGTAAATTTGCCGAGATGCGGAAGCTGGTCAACGAAAATTTGTTTGCACAAGAGGCCGCTATGTAGCAGCCGGATATCAAGTGACCCAATGGAAATACTGTGAATGTACATCGTTCACTAGTGAAGCACGGCTGTTGACGAGGTGTGTGCAGCAGAATTCGGGTCTAAGAAGTTCCTGGAAAAGTGGAGGGAAATACATGTTGCAGCGGAAACCCGAGACTCAGTGTGTGTGACTTGGGGTCCTTTACCTCGACATCTAGTCAAGAAAACCAACTGTGCGAATGATGTGCCACACCCATCGGAAGAAAGTGCACATCAGCTGCGTAAGTGCTGTCGCGGTTGATGTGTATATCGTCGACAGAAGTAAGGGTGGCCGAGTAGATCTAACCGCAGCCGCAACGATCTTTGCGGGAAAAGGTGTGGTGAAGACGGTCGGTCATGATATGCTACACGCGTGGAGTCAGGCACGTATTCAGGTAGCAGAATAACTGACAGGAAAACACAAGGAGGAACGTCGAGGTGCACTCCAACAAGAGATGATGTGCTTCATATACGAACGTGAAGATAGCAGCCTTGACGCAGAAGACCACTGTCATGTGCGAATGAGCATGTTCAAGATGGTGTTTCAGCGTACACCACTTGTATTCGTTATCCACGTCAACAATCCTTGTACCACCGATCTGTTGACCGTTAACAGAAGCTACCCTATTTAAAAAATATACTCTGAGATTTCGTATACTTCAAAGAAAGCACTGGAACCTGACCATTTAGTCATTTCAGAGAGGAACCTTTTATGTCCAGAAGGTCTCTGTTTGTGCTACGCCGCCTCGATGCAGGACCGTTTTAACAAACAATAACACAGAATAGGAGCAGAATCTGTTAAGTTGTTAGGCGGATGGGGGACAGAAGTGGAAGGTGAGAGCTTCTGATGGTACGGATACTCCGGATGAGAAATGATTGAACCGGAGGGGAGATTACAAGCCACAGCTTTCATTGGTTACCCCAGAGGGCCGAAGTAAAGGAGAACAAACGCATGCTTATTTTTAATATATTTGGAAGTCTGTGTATGGTTAGGTATGCATAGTTATCACCTGTGGTCTGGCTAACTGACCATCATATACACGCGCCCACGCGCAGTAGAACAAGCTAGGACGCAGGTCATGAATTCAGGTAGTGATCCGTGCGAGCGTTGAACTCAGAGACCGTTGTAGCACCCACGAGATAATCAGTCAAAGATTTACAGGTTTTGCAGACCCATACTGAGAGAAAATTGTGCCCAAGGTCAAGTCTGCCGCATTGACTGTTCGGCTTCAAGAAGATTCCTCTTAAATAAATTAACATCCACGAGAGTAAGCAGGGATCAGCCTAGGTGGTTTGAGATCTTCAGAATCATTTTAAACCGTAATAGGTCGTCTCTTTGTTTACGGCATTCGGAGGAGAAAACAATCAAATTAGGGTTTTGCGCCTAGTCTATGAACTGCTTCCGTCTCACACCTGTCAATAACCCCCAACGTAAGCTTGTCCTGTAAATGTAGACCAACCAAGGGTGCTTTCTAAGAGGTGAAGACGAATGAAGACGCACGAAATTTTGAACGTGATCGCTCGAATGCCCCAAACAAGTGCTTCAGAAGGGCTAGTGCGGTATTGGCTTTTGCAGCGTTTGTAACAATAATGGAACACGAAGGTTTGTGCAACACGACACTACCTAGGACTGCCTCTCTGCCTGTAACTTGAAGCGATACTTCCGCGATGGGGTAAAAAAGTTGTGCTTGCCTGACATTTATAACTTTGCATCTACCGACGTTGAGCCGGGTGGGGTTCGTTTTAGACCTATGCTAGAAGGCGCCACTTTCAGCCTGTAGGGCACTCGCATCAGAAATGTTAGAGCAACGCGCCAGATTTTAATATAATCAGCAAACGGCGTGAAGGGAGACGATATTCTAGATGGTAGTTCTTTGGAGGAGATGGAGAAAAATAGTGTACCCAAGATGAAGCCCTGTTGGACCCTGTTGCGGCTGAATCTGGCAGATAATAGGCAACCACCCACCCGCACATGACGGTAAAGGCCAGATAGATAGAATTTGAGCCAGCAGAGAAAAATACTCCTGCCACTAAAACGGTGGAGTCTGTCGAACGGGAAATAATGATTCAAAAGCTTTGACAAAGTCACGGTGAACAGTGTCAACCTCTTCTCCCTTATCGGTAGAAAAGGTTCACTGGTCTACAGATAGTAACAAATTCGGGGTGCAAGAGTGGCCACTGAAAAAACCACGCTGTTCTTCGTAGAAGAAAGCCTATGATAATAGAGGCATATGGATATTAAGCCAAGAACTAACGCTCTAAGTATCTCGGACACGCAGGATAGCAGGACATTCGGATGACAGTTGCTGGTTGCGCTGCCCAGTTTCGAGGAAGGAAATTATATTCGCCAATTTGCAACTTTCGGGCGATGTTTCTGCGGAAACAAACTGTGTAATCAGGATACTTGATGAGACTGCTGGTTGTGAATCTCCATGGGCTGGGTTTCAAAGGGTTACACAGCCGGGTCCACGAGATGTAAACTTGATCCCCCGAAACTTTACTAACACAACGTCCGCCGTGGAATCTACCTTGCGAACTCCACCTAAAGTGTCAACGCCGCTTGTCGCAGAACAGTCCGGCATAGTGGTTGTAAACAATGCTGTAGACGTCGGTTAGGTCTACACAATCTTTGCCATCTGAGCTCGTAGGCTTTTGCGGGCCAGTTCGCTGGATCTCACCAGCTTCGGACCTACGGGTTTTTGAGACGAATGTGTAAAGACTTTTGGGATCAACAACAATGCGCGGAGTCAAGCGTTACGGGAAATCCAGTCGATCCGCCCTGATTATTTTAGTACAACGAATTCGAACTCGCGTGAAGGAACGTTGGTGATCTACATCTCACGAGGCTCTAGACCAAATCCATGCTAGGAGGTTGACGGGAATCATCTTTAAAGTACGGTACCGCAATTGCTGGTGCGGTTTACGGTGGGTCGTGGGATAGATTGTTGCTGAATGGTCAATAGCTTTGCGAACGGTATTGATAGAGTGTTCGCACACTTCATCTACATACACTGATGAGCTGAAGTGATCCGCCGATCCATCAACAAGATACACATTAAGCGCATCCACCCTTATTCTTCGAAAGTTTCTTTCTGGAATTTTCACCTTGGAAGTGGGCTCTGCATTGCAGATGAAGTCGAAAGTTTCACGGGGCGGTCGTTAGCATCAAGCCGGTTGTTTGCCACTAAGTTGTCTAGCATTACTTCCTCATCAGTGAAGACATAATCCAAACAGAAAGAAACATGGTGTTTGTGTCATCTTGTATGATCAGCTACACGTTCGGTAAGGCAAGCAGACCACAGCCAGAAGTATTTCAACCATTACGTTGATGGTGTCGTCGTGTGAACAAGAATGGGAGTTAATTTGTAGCCGGCTGAGGCCGTACATCGTTAGTACAGGGAGTGATTACAGTTGGGTTCAGACAAGGTTGTCCTGGTACGTTCACAGCAGGGATAAGGAGGCCGAAAATATTACGTCAAAAACACTCTAGCAGAGTTGAATAGTGTAGCGGGGCAACAGACTGGTTTTGGAATAGCAAAGAGCATTGAGTGGGATCGAGCACTAACTAGGAGGGGATTGAGGACATAAAAAGTACCATCACCAGGCCTATCTTTTCTCGAGTTTCCAAGCGAGGTCACACGCTCCATCATCATGTGCGTTATCCTGAGATGTTTGGTGGACATCGTGTAATGTTAGACCTTGTTGCAAGATATCGAAAAGTGCTTTCAAACAGACACTTAATACATTGCTTTTCTCTCATCCGTTAATAAGTTTTCAGAATCAAATTTGCACCCAGTTGCCCTTCCAGGAGGTTTTGTTTTCTCGAAGCAAATTCTGGCGACCCAAGAATAATTTGAGGGCCTGAAGAAGGTCTCATAAATAAATTCACTAAACAAGTGATTAGTGACTGTTTCACTCACTGTTGTGTAAATTTCCCCTGGAGCCTATGTACGGCCAAAGCGCGCTACAAGGTGTTTGTGCGGAATTTTATGTTGGCGGCACTCGACCATTTCTTCTTCTTATGTTTGCACTCCATTGCTTTCCCTAGGAGAATTTTACTTGAACTGATTAGCGTGCTCCCTTGGCATCGTGAGTAGTAAGCTGATCCGGTGCCGCACCTTTCGGTGAATTTTGTTTAACGTTAGAAATATAGTACGTCCAAGAACGCTCGGCCCGACAGCGAACCTCTACGTTTATATCAAAGGGTTTACTCGATAGACACGACACTCAACCTAGTCGGGTGAGCAAACAAATACAGCATCCCTGTGAAACAACAGCCATAGTAACCGGCCGTGGATAGGGTTAAGGTGTGCACGCATTCCCGGTAAAGTCTTTCGGCGTCATGTAACCGATGCATTGATCACAACGGTCCACGATCGATAACACGTGACTGCACACAGAAGTCCTTTCAACCGTTTCCGCGCTTTTATGGCAATGCCGGACTGGGAATCAGCGTGCCAGCCAGCACAAATGAACAGTGCAAATATGCTATAGTTTCACTACGGAGCGTGCCATCAGGACGGTTTGCCCACCAAACGATTGATGATAAAATGGTGTATTCATGAACAAAACAGATATGCAAGTCTTCAGAAACCCGACAAAAACCCAACGATTTTTCCGTAAAATCTAAGGCACGTCATTATGTAACTTCAAGTTTATCGCGCCATATGTGGACTCTGGCATGGCGTTTTATGGCCATGCTATTGGAACGACAAACTTTGCCCGGCATGTCTTAATTGTGTGACCTCCCTACCGTGACTTTTTTTCCCACTTCCCGTCAACGTGTCTTATCTGACAACTTATTGATGACCTGTTGGAGACAAGTTGTTAGTTTTTCAGTTGAAGACCTGGTAAGAAGAGAAGACTTGTGGTAAAACAAAACAAACTTATTTTTGTGACATCCATAATTACTGTCTGTTGATGTATCCACATGTTCTGACAATCCGTGCCCAGGAAGTTTAGCTAGTTAAATTCATACAAGAGTGGCAAGAAATGCACTGATATAAAATGGTGATAGGCTCGTAGTTTTACTGGATCCCTTGCAATTACTACAGTCCCCGGAAACAGTGCTATTTTTGATGGTTACTCTTCAATTCATCGGTCGCCGGCCTAATACCGAATACGACAAAGATTGCATCAAGGTATTTTACGCTTATAGTCTCGAATCGGGTATTGATCAATGAACTCTCGGAAAATCGCTGTCATACGTTGTGAAAATAATCACCATTGTAGGAGAGCAGATGGAATATAAAACCAATATTTGCTCATGACGAAGTGAGAATTTTGCGATAACATAGAACAAAAAAGCGCTCAAGTAAACAAGATGTACCTTTGAGTGACGTTGCGCAGATCTTGAGCTCAGAAGGCATTGCCACTGAACTACATGAATAATCCGTGGCCAGATAAGTGCGCGGCGATGTGAAGGGGAATTATTGATCTAAACATTGAGCATTGACAATATGAAACGTCTCAATATACAGATAGTCCTCCGCGAAGTTTAGCTCTGGTGAGAATAGCGACCAACCACAGTCAGAAATAGAGTTTTTAGTGTCACGTTCATTGAACAAGTTGTGGCTGCAATTGCACATGAATGTGAAAACGCGGAAAAGGCGGACAGTAGCACTCAACATGTCTTGCACAATGACATTTCGCTCGCAACTCCTCGGTTACTGCTGCGGAATTAAGATGCACGCTATATAGTGGGGGAGCAAGCACCCAGGCGAAATCAGTCTACTCATGTCTGAAGTGAAGGTGAATGCCATCACTGGACCCAAAGCCAATTTCGCACAGCGCAGTTTGCCATGAACCAAGTAAATATCTAGTGATAAAAATCACAAGCAGGATATTTACCTTTCAAAAGTGTTGCACTTACTCTTACTCCAAGTAATATTGCCAGTTGGCCACACGGAGTTAGCAATAAATTATTTACAAGTTTAATATTGACATGATTAAAAGCTATCAGTCATACTGGCAGCCGTCAATGAAGTTTGCAGTTCGTGTAAACGTCAAACAACGGCTATCAGATACAACGTTATCCTTTGTAACGCTTTGTCGACATGTCACAAGGGAACTCGTACAGGAGGATGCAAACAAATGTAGTGTTGTAGGTGCGATACAGTGCAGGTTGAAGTGCTAACTTTCGTGGAAGCTAAAAGTTTATAGAACTTTGCCAAAGCAGTTCCTGGACTTGAAGCTTCCGTGTTTTTCTTAGAAAGGCAGTGAAAATACCCGTATGTTGGTACATAGGTCACAAGTGAATGGACCAATATTGCCTGTCAGATATCGTTACGGAGCAACAACCTCAATCATTCCATTTTGTGTGCTCATGGATAAGAATGGTGTGATACAAAGGTTGCATACGTCAGTAAGCCAGTACATAATTTCCAAATTGAAACAACTCAGCAAGATAAGTTCAGTACCAGCAGGCGGTGGTGTTCATTTCACTTCACTTCAGTTCAGTTCGGTTCACAGGATGCGGTGGCTAGCACCCTGGTAGTCCAGATTCTTGCGCTGGTAGGCAACAGCTTCCCGCGCTTCGATTGTGAAGATTCTTCGTCAGGCTTCGTCTGCCTGATACCCGCGACCTAAAAAACAGTGTCAGGCTTGTACATGAAAACAAGGAAAAAGAATGAGGAAACCGGAAGAAACTTGCGTGCACGTTCGTTAATAAAATGGAGACAACCGTGCTGAGATGAGCATGCATACGTACACATACGTACACTGTCATTTTGAAACAACCAGTAATATGCATGTGGTACCTCGGCTATATATGTTACACATTTGTAAATGCTACACTTCTGTAACACTGTGTGGTACTAGCAGATGCAATGTCGTTCTACCTGCACATTAAAAAGAGGGTCTGCAGACTGCGTACTCACACGACAGCTTACTGTCGTTGTAGACAAAAAAAATAAAAAGAGA
>LUCH01006591.1:8604-23132 GCA_013368495.1 Paragonimus heterotremus
CTACGTTTGTCTCCACTGATGCATCTAATGTTGGGTTAGGTGCTGTTCTTTCGCAGCACCAAAATGGAACTGAAAGAATAGTGGCGTACGCCTCACGAGCATTATCACCCACGGAAATGAATTACTCTGCAGGAGAGAAAGAAGCCCTAGTTTGTGTGTGGACATGCGAAAAGTGGCATCTGTATTTATTTGGTCGTCGCTTCATATTACGAACTGAGCACACTTCCCCTACATCGTTACTCTGTCAGGGAAATAAAGGTCAAGAGCCCATTCACATTAGCCGATGGTATGCTCGCCTATTCAATTACGATTCCCAAATGCAGCATGCTTCCGGTGTCCATAATCAGGTAGCAGATGCGCTATCACGTTTACCTGTTGTCAATCATGGTGAAACTGAGGACATCGATGACGACAGAATGATCTCATGTTTGAACGACAGATGTACTGGAATGATTTCTTTAAAGCGTATCCAAGAAAATACTGTGAACGATTCATTACTTACAGAAGTTCGGCAGCATGTAATAAACTCCTGGTTCAATCACAAGTTTCTGAAGGCAGAACTGATTCCTTATCATACTTTACGAGACGAATTAACTGTTGTTAACACGTGTCTGTTACGTGGGACCAGCTTTGTGGTACCCGAATCTCTCATTGCGGATGTACTTAGAAGTGGTCATGAAGGACATCCCGGTATTGTGAGAACCAAGGCACGAATTCATGAATACTACTGGTGGCCGCGTATAAATTCGAGCGTGGAAACCGCTCTTAGGGATTGTGCGGCTTGTCAACATTCTGATAAGAGTTCCAAGCCTATCAGTGCTCCTATACAGCCCTTGGAATACCCAATGCAACCTTGGGTGAAGTTGGCAATAGACATAATGGGCCCGTTTGAAAACGTTCCGCAAAACAGAAAGAAGATTCTTGTGGCTACTTGCTTTTATACAAAATGGCCGGAGGCTCATTTATGTGGAGAGACTACAACAACTGTCATTATTAACTGGTTACAACCTTTGTTCGCTCGATTCGGCTTACCGGAGGAGATATTAACTGATAATGGGCTGCAGTTTCGCAGCTACGAATTCAGTCAGTTTTTGAGTCACCATGATATCCGTCATATGCGAACCGCTCTATACAACCCTTTGGCTAATGGAATGATGGAACGCCTGGATCGGACGCTGAATGAAACGATACAGTCAGCTCGACTGGAAGATGAATCTTAGAACTCAGCGTTCTCAACATCACTGTCAGTTTACAGAAGCACACCACATACTGCTACAAGTGTGACACCAGCGAAGTTAATGTTTAGTTGAGAGATACGAACGAAACGTAATGCGGCGTACATGCAAAGATCGTCAATGAATCAAGAAGAATTGGAGAGCAGGAGAAAGTACCAAGAGAGCTACAAGAAAGCCGGGAATCAATGTGCAGTTGGCACTTACGTGAGAGCGAAAGTTCGCTTTCTGCACCGGTGGCAGTGAAAGAAGTAAAAACTCCAGGAACATATATATTGGATAACAATTCAATGGTCAATGCCAAACGAATGTGTACTGCGTTGAAGAACACGAAACCCAGGGAAGAACCCACAATCGCTGGGCTGGTAGTAAGCGATCAAATACCAAGAACTCAGAGTCTTCCACAAAGATCGAGACGGACAAAATATCAAACGTTGAAATACCGGATATCAGACGCGGGGAGAGGAGGTGATTTTGTGTCCAATCGAATGCAAGTGAATCATGCAGTTGGTCAATCAAATTACTCTTACGAGTCGTGCTTTGTTGTTTTACACATTTCAACAGTGTATTCTTGAACAAATAACTGTACCAAGATTCACATATAACGGCTCATCTGGTCTTCATTATGATTCATTTTCTCAAGAAACCGGACACATTGACTGCCTATGTGGAAGAAATGTCCATGCAGATCGTAGTTTCGGAAGGTAGTGGAGGATATCTCCGGGTTTTGTGTTGGTCTGATGAGTATCTGCTTAGAGAGTGTGAAGTGTCCAATGGTTGTGCATCCACTTTGGACGGCGTCCTTGTTATTTTGTACAAGTGTCACATTAAGAAAGGGAATGGATCATTTCGAGCTTGAACATGATTGGAATGTCGCTGATGTCGTATTTCACAACCCTTATACCTCAGGTACCGTTGCTGAGGCCAAGTACTCTGTCTCACAGATCTTCCTTCACATAACGAGGACGCACTGAGATTCACTGCCTACTCAGAATGGTTTTCGCCGCTTGGTCAAGATGCGTTTGTCTGCGGTTTCTAATTCAGTATGAACCACTGACTCCCTGCGAAGTTTGTACGAAACGCTGGAAGCGGGTAAAGCAGCCTGCTATTGTATTCTGGCGCAGGTGATTGAGAGATTATTTGCCAATATTTCAAGCACGTCAAAAGTGGTTGCGACTTAGCGTTGGATTTCGCACTATTGACCTAATGATCATTGCTAGTGCTGGTACACCGCTTGGTGAATGACGTTTGGGTATTGTGTTAGACAGCCTACCAAACCAACATGGTTGATACGAATGGTGTCTTTAAAGACCGTCAAAGGTGTGGTTCAACGGAGTAGCAACAAGATGGATCGTTTAGAGAGTGGTGGGCAGTGTGCAAGTCTCGTCAACAGCCACGGGCAAGGGTCCAGAAAGACGCTTTTGTTCAGTGAGCCATTCGGCGCGTGAAACCAACAAACTGTGTGTAACGATCGCAGGTTGCAGACTAGCAGTTCAGAAACAACAACACGTTATGACCACATATCCATCGGCTGTAATGACAGGACTACAGTCAATTCGGGGTGTCCCTCTTACCCTGCTGCCATTGATCCGACAACTGTCTGACAGGCGAGCCCTCCGTGGCTGAAGCACCAGGAGAATACGGAGTAACTGGCACTTGTCTGTCTCGCATTTCCTGAGCAATTACTCTATATATTACCACCTGTAAAAGTGATTGTAACCCAAAACACAGTGAAGTCGCAGCTTTATCCACAGCTCCCGGTTTTTGCTGAATAGAACCTTTAGGCTCGACGTAGTTCATTACTTGCTATTGGTCGCACTACACTATGTTTTTGGTGTGAGTCGTGGTGAATGGCTTGTGCTGAAGATGCCACTCGTTCGAACACATTTTCCACCGTTACTCGTTAGAGTACTTTATTCCCGGGCTGTTTATGCGATTAGAATGAGAACCAGGGAGCAGTAGTTGTCAACGTGAGGCCCCCAGAATAATTTTGGTGGGTGGTGTACAGACTTCTCTAGGCGAATGCAAAATTCCTAACAATCCATTCCATCCCCTTAACCTATTATTCAAACTTCAGTCGATTATAACATTTTGTGCGTGACTACCTCCTTCCACTGACCGCCCGCATCCACCCGTTCTATATTCTGTTCATGATACATACACGTAGGTCACGTTTACTGGCTGTCAGCGTTAGATGGGGCCTCTGCTGGATTCGAATTAGTGACCGAAACAACATTCTCAAAAACACCAAGTGTTATATCAGTCGAGTTAAGAGACCGTACTAGGAGCCCGGAATTTTTATATCTGGATTTTGCTATCCACCCGTCCCACCATCTCACACGGAACCTACGAAGTTATCCAGGGAATCGACCACATGACTTGTACTGATTCACTCTTCTATAACTTCATTCGCTTCTGTACTCTACTTGATGGCTTTTTTGCTCGTACGTCTTCGTCTCGTTTCGTTATATCGTTAGAACTTAACGGGGGTTCTGGACGAATTGAGGCTTGTATTTCGTTTATACAGTAGTCGCTGGTATCAATATTACCGTTGTTTCTACGATCGATATTCGTTTTGCCATTTCGTGGTCTTGGAAATCGGACGCGATAGTCAACCTTCATCTGGTGAACGTTACAGCCTTCAAGCTGATCAGATTTCACAGCACGGGATTATTCCTCTGGTGCTGTCTTATACATAAGGCTTATTATAACAGACCGAATACTTTGAACCAGTTAGAAACAATCATTTCACAACGGTTAAATTACCGACGAAATTTTCTTTTGGTTTCACTTGTCTTACTTTAAAAGAGTGACTTTATGTGAGTTGAACAATGATCAACATCTTGGATGTCTTTTAGCGATAATTTCATCCGCGTCTTTCTCACTACTTGGTTGGAAATGACTGCAGTGTTAGACATGCAATTTTGTAAATACCTGGCGGCACATGATTTAATGATGACCATTAACTGTTATTTCGGATGTTTTTTTATCGTGTGATTTACTTATGCTTAGTTTACATTAAACCCCAACAGTGATTGACCTCAGTTTTTACCTTCAGCCAGATTTTGCGTTCAGTTTCTTTTGGAAAGAAACACTAGACTCCGTGTTAGAGCTAACGTGAAATGTATATCCTTGTCGGGACTGGGATTCGAGCTCCGATTAATGTTTTCATGAGGTATCGTGTTGATAACTATTCATATTAAGCGCGACTAAATTAACGTACCCGAACACCCAGCAACGTTCACTTGTGGCTAGCACTCTGCCGAGCTCCAGTAAAAGCGGTCGTCCAGTTTACTGCTTTTTTTTCTAAAGAAGTTGGTAGAAAAATCTAGCTGAATGGGAGCGTTGCGACCATTTGTGTATTCTGTCACACCTACACTTATTACGTCATCCACCAATCAACAGTGAGTTAAGATTACTTAAATTATGTGCCTCAGATTGATTAGGAAGCTGGTAGAACGTCTGATACGAAAGAATTTTATTGACTTAATGAAATGTTGCTCCAAGTACGCAAAAAAAAACGATTTGTTCGCAGGACAACGAAACTCTGTTATGACTCAGGTTCCAGATTGGAGTGAATGTTACTGTAGATCTGACTGGCCTTCTGGTGATACCCCTTCTATTCTGACAATGCAGTTTTCCAGCGGATAGAACTCAAACAGCAATAAAATAGATGTTTGCTTGTTATTCGGGTATATCTACTGATATGTGCTACATAGTCGCCGACGTATTCAAACGATTGGGAACAGAGCGGCATCGTCTACAGAGAATTTTACATTTCTGTTACACTCTGTTCTTACCAGATCTATTAATTAACTCACCTGTCTACATACTTTCATGATCACCTTGGCAACCTCGAGTTATACAGCTGTGCTCATTGTAATTAGCCTGATTTTGCTCGCCTTCACAATGTATGATGAATTATTCAGCTTCGGATCTAATGCTTTAACACTGATTGATGCCAGGGGGTCACAGGCAGAGCATTCATACAAGAATACCGGTCACTAAGGTCTAGCTCGGTACTTTCATTGTAGGCTGCGGGGAGAAACATGAGCTTAATGCGTTGTTCTGGTGTCAAATGAGCTTCTGGCTGTTGTTTGGCTGATAAAAGCATAGTTGCTCCCATCGTTCGTCAGCAGGAACTGCAGCTGCGCGATTTTTCAGCAACGTTCTGTGTCATTGGTTGGACTATACCGATTCGGGGTTATCTTTACTACAGTCACACAGTTAGTAATTGTGGAATAGCATTAAGTGATAACCATTGTCATGTGGATTTGATGAAAGTGGGGTACCGAACATCTTTTTTGTCCTCGACAGAAGGTGAACTGTTTGTGAAACTCTATCAGGACCATTTTTGATTACACGACCGTTCAATTCTATTTGAAACAATCTATGTATCTTCAGGTCTGCGTTCTTAGTGGGCGCACACACACACACAGTTGGTGGCAACCGTTTCGGATTAGCCTGTCACAGTGATCAAAGTCAACGAGCGTCTGCGCATAATAGTTATCACAAGTACCTTGCGCTGCACCATTTGTGGTGCCACTCACACACCACACATTCAGCGTAAACTCAAAGGAATAAGATCAGGAGGCTTGTGAATGTAGACCTATGTCCTCCAGTTGGTCAATGCTAGTTAGTCAATGGGTATGCTAATAGGAAAGTAAAACCCTTAACTCTTTCTTTCACACAAACAATTTACAGTGTGACTGGAAAGCCCAACTTCCATTCTCAGCATTATCACTGAACCGAAGTCATTTGGTAGATTGACGATTGTGTGCAATTTGTCTGGGCAAATTGAAGCTATGTCAACTTCTCTCGTCTCCGTTCCTGTCAGTGCTCCTGCCGGTACGAGAAGCTGAGTTAAAGTGAATTGAATTTGTTAGTCAACTCATTAGCTAATAACTTTTCCGCACAATTTTCAATTACTATTCCATTGAGCTGATGAGTTGAGAACTATTAAGAAACGACGAGGGTCGTGGTAATTACAGTTCTGTGCGGAGTGGACTTGAACGTGCCTGCTGATACTGATGAGGTTGTTGACAACCAAACAAACCAGAATTTCCGTGTAGGGGCGGTGGCCACCGCACTGGTAATTTAATTAGTCCGATGTGACAGTTCGATTTTAGAGACACAATTGCAAGATCGACAGGGGGAAACGACTGGACGTAGACAACTTTGGCATGAGTAATTTGACAACACGAACACTAAACCTCCGGCCAATAGCACCTTTTATGAAACCAATGATTATTCGATGATTTCGTTTTCAACCACCACCATTAAATTATGCGTTCACATTTTTTTCTGGAGTGAACTTTGCCAAGTATTATTTTTGTTTGTAGCAACACTCAAAACCTTTACTAATTGCGTCACCAAAAATCTAGGTCCCAAGATAGGACTGCAATTAAGACATCGAGGAAATGGCTGGAAATGACCACTACGAATTGATCGGCCACTCTGGGTTGTTACAGATGCTTTTGGATTGACGTTCCGGTCTAGCGTTGACATTCACGTAGGAGTCGAGATGTTTGGTCGAATACGAGACAACACTCAGTCCACAAAACAGATATCAACACGTTTACCGGTGATCTGGGTGTGTTTAAACTCCAAATGATTAGCGCTTCATTTTTTGTTTGTTGTGATCACATCGGTTCAACAGCAGGCGAACTGGCCAACATAGAACTGGGGAAGATTTTAACGTTCAAACAAACGAAGCTGATCATAGTCGGGAACCTCGAAAGATTCCAGAGATTCAGAAATGCTAGTGTATGCTATTTGAGAAGACGATATAACAAAGTGCAGGCGAAACGAAAGAGTCGACAGGTAGCATTAACAGAGCAAAACGGACTATAAATGTGAGTAAGTGGCTTCTAATATAACAGCAAACACTTCGGCACTCGACTCGGCAACTGACTTCTATGTATCCCCCCTCACAAAATCTGCGTGATAGACGTTCGAACTCTGAGGTTGCAATATATGAAAATAGTGAGAAGTGTTTCGTTGACTTAGCGGCAAATACGATATCACTTACTGTGGGCAGGAGGTCAAGTTTATCCAATCTATCAGTGACATTTTGTTTGCTTCAATGATACGAAAACGTTTATTCGAATGAGTCTGATTAATGGGAACGCGACCCACATGATCTACATTAGGGGAAGAGTGTGCTTCAGTCCACGCAATAGCGATGGATAATGAGTCATTTGGGAAACACTTTCAGCCTTCAGGGTAAAGGAACTAACAACACTGAGTGTTGTTCAAGACAATGACTTATTTTCGAAAGCTGAAACGCCTAATTTTCTTAAACCTTTTCAAAGTATTGAAGGATATTTATTTTCTCGTAAGAGGACACTCTGTTTCCGTCCATACTAACAGAGTGAAAACAAGCTATAACCCAATTACATACAAATTCCCCAGCCACAAGCGTTGCCCATAATGCTTGTGGCTGGGCGGACTCGCAACACGAAGGGTGGTTGGTTCAATCCCTCATTCAGAAGTTCTCTACTTAATAAGTCCGAATAAAGACAAGATCGATCAACCTGAGGATGAACAACCGGAGGAATCACGAACGGAACGCTCTATTTTCATGTAGCAAAGAAGTAAAACCTTCTCACGTATTAAGGCTAGTAGTGTTGTGAGCCAAGAACGCGGATGGAACGAAGGTTATTTATTCAGGAATGCAGCACGTCGGTTATGCGTTTCAACATGACAACAAACAAAAACACTCATCTCCGTACGACACCGGGTCTAGAACGTCACGGTTGTCACAAACGCCAATGCTCAATTCTTTTACGTTCCCTTACATAGCAAGAACCATTTTGGACGACGCTGCACTCCGATGTTTCTTCTTGTATTTTTCCTCCAACTACTTCAATGTCAAAATATACGCTCTGGCCCCACTACTGAATAGCAGTGGTGTGAGTAGTATAGCACGGTCGGTCTTCACTACAGTAGTGCTGTGGTGGCTGCAAAAGACGCTTGGCCCACGAAGTTGTTTATTTCAAGCAATCCTGTACAGGTTATGCTAAAATGACAATTAACGCCCACACTCATGTGCACGGCTGACATGCATCCACACCCATTGGGAGCAGAACATTTATATTCGCCTTGGTGACATTTCACCCATAGTGCGTACACACTGTCCTCGCAGTCGCTTCGTAGCGTCGACATCTGTCCTCTGTTTTCCGATTGTACGCACTACGCTACTCACAAACGAAGTTATATATATATATATATATATATATATATATATATATTGCAGTACTAGTCGAACGACTTTGTGCTCCAACGAACCATCTTCCAGTCGAAAGTGTATTTGATCGGTGTGTCAAAGTGTAAAAATCGAATGACAGGGGCACTATGGACTAATTGTCCTCTTCAAAAATGTATGAATGGAATTGATTGTAGCAAGAAGGTGCAATCTATCTTGAATGATATTTTGAGATCCAAAAAGGAAAATTCAGACAAGCAGAGCAGAGTATAAACAGAAAAACATTTACGTTCATGTGATGTAGAATCGTTGTTTATGTATGTTCCTCTTTGGACGAATGTATCAAATTTCTGCTTTCCTGTTCGAGAGCATCGACTAGATTTAGGAATTTCCTAAAGTGAGTTGGAACAACCACTGCTATTCTTTACCAGAAAGGTCCGATTTACCTTTAAGCATTCAGCTCACTGACAAATGGGGTAAGCATGTGTATTTCTAGTGGTGGTGGTCATGTGTGAGTCAGTGAATGGTCCAGTTAAATGCTGGCGTTCCTCCCCGGACTGTCAGTAATATCAAACATGGACGAATGCGACACAAACGTTGACGGGTTTAGTAAAGTCATGATTACCATAGGGTTGGACACACAAGTGATGGCTATTGATCGATCATCACAATACTTTAGAGTACCAAGGTCCAAGAAGCACAGTCGTCATGGTGTTACGCGAAAGTTGCTGAAACAAAGTCGAAGCTCTGAGGATATTTGTTGTAAGACAGTGCTAAACATTTGAGTGGAAAATCCTTATACCATTGTTATGCGATTGCTCAGACAGAGGGAAGAGCAAACTGGTGTGTACAAATTTCATATTGCGTTACAAAGTTTTGTAATCAATCAATCGATCAATGTCAAACTGCTGCATAAATCCTAAGGTGAAACTTTTCGTTATCAAAAATATGAGATACTTTATATCCGCTTGATCCTGCGCTTGCTTACATTTCCATTAAAAAGCTTGATAATCAAATAGCAGATTAATGGCCTGTAGTGCAGCGTTGCGAATGCTACGTCGATGACAGTTTTCTCACCACACACTGCGATTTCTCAGTGGTGTTTTTCAAAACCTTCCGAATTTTAACACCCTGTATGAAACAACCGATGTCTACGAGTATCGGTATGAATGCGGTGCATCTTATACACCATTTGTGAATCGGGGTCACAGAGCATGTTGGATCTGTTAAAGTCCATCTGGTACGGTTGTCGTCTTTTGTTTGTTATGATGGGGAGCGATGAATTCGTTGAGGTATTTTTGGTTTGTTTGTAGAATGCTGATCCTAAACTTGTCTTTACTTGTCTTTGTTGTGCACAGTAAATGAGCATGACAAATTTTGTACCATAACTGCACATAAAATGCTTGCCTTTTTTTGTTTACAGCTATCATTGCTTATCTATTTAAACTTTCTTTCTTAGTATTGTTTGAAGCGCTTTCACCCTCATCTGCACCCGATTGTTTTAATGAGCTCATTTCGCGTTGGCTGGTGGCTAGTTGCAGATTCGTGTTTGATTACCTCATTTTGAACGTTTCTTCTGCTAGATCATTTGTGTATCCGGTTAAGTCTCATTGAAGTACCTTTAAATCGCTCTTGGATAATTAACTCAGTGACGCGTACTGGCGTACTGGATAACTGAACCCAAAATTTATGAACTCCCTGAGTGGTCTCGTCGCTTAATCGGTAGAGCGCCTGCCGCGTTCCGGCGTGCTGTTTCTGTTACTGGTTCGAATCCAGCGTCAATTATCAGCAACAACTGATTTGTAGGATTTTCACCAGTATGAATGACACAGTGACTGTAGACCATGTTATCTCGGATTTCTTTATCTCTGTGTTGCTCGTGTTGGTGTATAAACAATTTATTCTATACACTGGTACAGATGTGGTCAGGTTGATTCGGTCATAAACATCATAATATTAGCCTCTTATCTGTTTTAATCGAATTTGTGACGAGAAAAGTATGGTTCATTTATCCGCATGGTTTTCTTGCAGCTATTGTCCACATTTTTTTAAAATATAGAATTCATTCTGTACAAGAAGGTTTCAAACAAGATTAGTCTCACTGTCTTCTAATGTAGCTCGGTGTTTATCGTGTAAATGATTGCTGACAATTTAATATTCTGGTGGATATTGGGGACCGTTGAAGTGACAGTACAAGTTTATCACAGAGTTTGTTGTAGCTAGCCCCGCTTGACTTGAGATTTGTAAGGACAGTAAGCACAGTGAACTTGCCAACGGCATCTCTGTCTGGTTAGGTTTGTAGCACTGTCTGAAGCCGAACGACACGTGTTTTCGCACGACTGGGCAAAAAAGGGCGCAAGGGTTTCGCACCGTAATGAATGCAAGTGCTAGACATGAAAGTCTTCTCGTCTTCGACGTGCACTACATGAGCCCGTACTCGCAAAGAACGAGTAGAACACTTTGTTGTTGCTACAATCAAACTTAGGCAATGACATCACACTCCGTCACATCACACTCCGTTTATTGGTTTACTGTAAGTAAAATGAAAATGATACCAAACCTTCGATATTCATTCCACCACACTTCTGTTGTGCTACCCAACGTTTCTTCACAAATGCTTTGTTTATTTTGAACCGTCGCAGTCACACATTTTTCTTGCTTATTCGTCTGCGCGTTGGAGCGTACCTTCTGGCCTCTCGGTAACAGGAATACTGGCAAGTGGAGATGACTACCAAACGGAACTATCTGTCGTACAATTAAGGGTAACATTTCCAGAAATGCCTCTGTTCTCCGTTTCATTATGCTGCATGTTCGCTGTGCTGTGAATCAAAGTGCATATCTGCTTTCTACTGACGTCATGCCTGTTTGAGAGTTAGGATTGACTAGCTCCACCATCTTCTTCTAACAATTTCATGTTATGGAAGACTATCAACTCCCACCAGGAATGTTTACAAGTGGCCGAGCGTAGGCCGTATAAAGCTGTAGTGTTGTTTATCAATTGAACAGACTCGTTGAAGGTCGTCAAGTTAAGCACACGTACAGTCTAAATGGGATGTAGCAGAACTCATAGAATACTGGGTCAAACCGTGGATGGGCTGAGTGAATGCTCGTCGGTCGGTGTTGACTGACTATCCTGATGACATGAGAGAAGCCTCAACTTCCCCTCGAACAGGTAATAAACACTCGTCAAAGAACATCTATACATTACATCCACGGTTTGATGAATCAGTCTTTGCATGGCACTGAGGCGTGTTTTATCGGCAAATCAGTCTACTTTTGCTGTGCACAAGCGACGTTGGGTGATGCTAAACTATCTGTCCCGTTTGCAGCCGAACAGTCCGTGGTGGCCGTCCGGTTTGTTTAGTATCTCCGTCAGCAAGGTTGGTTCGCATTTTTTACTACGTGATACTCAAATTTATGTAGCTTAGATAAATACTGTTTTCAAGCATCATGAAAGTTGTGTCTGAAAGAACTGTGGCTTATGGATGGAAACGAAATAATCTGTCTACAAGACCATGGTCCAGTCCACGCTGCTGTGCGGCAGTGAGACCTAGACATTATATGAGCGAAATGTACATCTGGGCAGTTTCCACTTGCAATGTTTAAGGTACATCCATAGCATCCAGTGTTCGTACATGGTCTCGGATATCTAGTGCGGTGAAGATGAACGATCGTATTATACTACTCATACTGCGGCTATTCAGTAGCAGGTGCAGAGTGTATATTTTGACATCGTGCAAGCCACAGGAAGAATGCAGGAAGGATCATCAAAGTGCAGAATCACCCATAATGGTCCTTGCTACTTAATGGAATTGAGCATTGACGTCTGTGGCAGCCGTGACGGTCTGAGGTCGAATACCGCGTGCAAATGAGTGGTTTTGTTTCTGGTTTTGTTTAAATGTTTAACTCATGTATTGCTTTGTCGGATAAACAACCCTTGTGCCATCCGTGTTCTTGGATCACAACACTAGAAATCGCCAAACAGGTATGGACGGGATTGAACCCATGCAGAAGTTTAACGAGCTTCTATAGCTAGGATATGCACTTCGTGTTATTGTATAACAGGCAGCTTCGTTAAATAGTATACTACTCACAGGCGACCTTCGGAACAAAAGGGCGAGCTCCCAACGCCAGGAAGACGACGGACAAGAACAGGCTATCAGAATAGTGTGTACGCGCTATGGGAGAAGTTCCTCCAGGGCGAATGACAACGTAATGTCACCCAATGTACATGAATGCACGTCTGCCGTGTAAACGTGTGTACGCATTTATGGTCCCATTTTAAACATGACCTGTGCGGGAGTTCGCGCAATAAACGAATCCGTAGGCCAAGCCTCTTTTGTGATCACAACTGTGTGGCTAAGAAACGGATTCCGAAACTGTCATTGTAACGACGTCTAAATAGCAGGTGGACGAAACCCTGGTTGCTAAAAGTTGTGATACCAGAATGTCATTCAAACAAGTTTTCCTGGATGTAATGTGGATGTCAGGTAGTAGGAGATGACAACCTTGAACCGGACTACCTGCATCAGTTCGATCCGGACCTCATTTGTGGAGTCGTGTATTTAAGCCTGTGAACAAATCGTAAGCGTCATGAAGATTGTGGTGAAATGACTATGTGGCACTGCGACTATTGTGACCGCGAATGCGTTGGCGGCCTGAAACTGATAAGTCGTGATCGCATACACAGCAAAGAGACGGCGAGTGCATTAGGCATAGGTAAGGTAACTCAATTATACATTTTTCATTTGTATCGGCCAGCGACCCCAGGGTCTGTTGAGCCACACATTTTCCTTTCCAAAAACCTAGATTAAGGTGACTTGCCACTTTTTACCTTCCCATGCTTTGTTTTTTCCCAGATCATCATTCAAGATTTAAATTTATCTGTCAAGTGCAGTAAAACCTACCCATTATTTAAATCCCATATGTCTTATATTATCAGCAAATGTTTCTCGTTTCAGCTAAGGGATTAGCATTTAGAGCCCTTCTACTTTTTAGTATCAAGACAAGGATTACTGTTTCGCAATAATCTACCATCTGGTTGGCCCACACTGGCCAGCTGAACTGTAAACTCTCCCATTCACGCGTCAGTGTCCTATTTTTCCGGGTTTACACCGAGCACGATGTGCCAGTAGAACCACGGGTGACTCTGGTTGTATCACATGTGTTGACGTGTGTGCATATGCGTCTGTTGACTTCGGTTGCCGTCTCAGGCTAATCAGAAAGTCGTGACATCAGGATGGTCGTATCTCTGACATTGAAAAACATTATACCTTGAAAATCGGAATCAATGCAGTAGGTCGAATTCTGAACAAGATCAGCTGAACTTCTTGTGGCGAGCTGATAAGCACTGACTGTTTCCCGTTCCTTTTTGCTTAAAGCATGTTTAAACTTCCTTTAATTTTGTTCTATTGTGTTTCTATCTTGTATATTAACTGAAATAGTTTGTCACAAGCTCACCCGCGTCATCCGTGTTAGTCTCCAGAAAATATTACTTTCCGTGGTTTATTTTTGAAACAATATTTAGAGCATATGCGAGGCCTCACCAATTACTGATATGGCTTGTGTTCTATATTGCGTGTGTGTTCGCCCAACGGCAGAAATTGGATATAAAACGACTAGAAAACTGCGAGACGAAGACTGTTTTTCAACATGCAGTCGTCGCCCGTCTGCACGGCTCTCCTGGATCCACTACCTCTGAGGGTATGTAGCAGTTCATCAAGGAACAGATCACGACGGCAGCCACTGAGACGATTGGTGTCAAACGCCAGAAACGTCCAGACAGGTTCGACGACAACAATGCAGTTATCGCCGAACTGGTACGAGAGAAGAATACCGCATTTGCTGCTTCCGCGATGGACGCGGGCAATAAAGCGAAGAAGACGACGTTGCGAATTATCCGCCTTCAACTGGCCGAGCGTGTTTGCGGAATCAAGGACAACTGGTGGGTGAAGCAGGGTGAGCAGATGCAGGGTTTCGCGGATCGTCGACAACATAAGGAGTTCTACGATTCGCTCAAAGCGATATTCGGCCCATTTATCAAGTCCGCTAAAGCACTGGTAGACGTGGACACCGGATGTTCGTGCACC
>LUCH01006592.1:0-15182 GCA_013368495.1 Paragonimus heterotremus
TACACATTGTGATAAAGAAACCTAACCGTATTGCACATTGGACAGTTCGGGGCATAAGTCTTCAAATCAGCTCATTACCATGACCAAAGCCACGAAATATCAAATTTACTCACGAGTAAGCCAAACTTCATCATCGTCACCATCACCAAAAAAGACCGTCCACCGCTACAACAAAGACATCAATTCTCAACATTAAAGGAAAATGTGAAAATAAGCCGTATCACACAACAATTACAATTCACGTAAAGTACAACAAACCGCAACAATGCGGAGAAATTACAACCCCACTCAAACACGACGCGAACAACAACAACAACACGAAAACAACGCACACAAGCATACCTGACCTACGCTGTGTTGTATCTATAATTTTGCATTCTCCATCTTCACTCGGTTATCCCTCCCAACCGTCATGTTTGTCCTTGAATTTCTGAAGCCGCCTATCTGATGCCTTCTATCTACAACTCTTCTTTTGCACTATCATACTGAGAGACAGATGTTTTCAAGCCATTTCAAACACATTCAGGCCATCATCAAGCTGCACTGCCAATGATTGTTACTGCGGTAGCAATTTACAAACGTCTTCTGAGGGCGCTGCCATTTCTTCTTCCACTATGGAGGATTTCCTGCATATGGCGAATCAAATTATAAACCTTTTTTCGACCGACGGTATATTTGTCTAAGAGTTGGTGCCGGCTCACACTATTATCATTCTCTTCTAGCAGTATCATTAACAGAAAATGTCGTTTTTCGTGACTAGGTATATTTATAGTTGATCGGACGGTTAATCTTGAATTGACACGTTACCCATAAATTGAGTCAGTCTATCGGTTGTTACTCAACTAAGGCCACACATGCAGCCTGACTTTACCTGTTAGGTGATCGCACATGTTATGGCACTGTATATGTTGATCATCACATACTATTGTGTGTGCGGTCAGCTACCCGATCCGCTCCTGCTGTGTGGGTTACATTGATGCGGAGCAAAACATTCTACTCAGTGTGTGAGTGACCCAAAGCATTCTTGTTTTGTGTTTGTATTTTACACGACAATCTGTAAAATGGCGTTGCTAGCGGGGTTAGTTTTCACGTTTTACTGTACTGTGTGCCATGAGAATGACCAATGTAGATTTTACGTGACGGATGATGTTATTCAGAATCAACACTTTTCTATGACGGAATCTCAAATGCTGTGGGTTATGCTATGTGTGTTCAAAGCAGTCACTATCAACCGACTGTGGAAGCGGTTGCCGGTTGCCTGCCGCAATGAGTCTTGTTTTTATTTCATTAGAACCCGCCGCATTATCGATTATACTTTAGCCGATTCAACACGTGACGTATGTGGTACGTCTTCAATAAGTCTACTTTCTCGGGCATCTCATAGAAGAATCTCAGCGACATACTCTGTCTCTCCTACAAGATCACAGAAAATAGTTTGCATAGACAACCATATTTACTGGTAACTTTCGAGTTTTCTTTAAAACTTTCATAGTCTAGCGATGGATTCTTCCACAAGCTGGAAACCTGTTAAATGTGTGCTGATTTTACATGCCCCCTTATCATTTGGGTGGCATTAGTCCTGACGTGATCGCTCTAATGTAACAATCAGATCCATACAGGTAGAATACAAATATTTGAAAATGTCGAGACGCTGACGAGAAACTATGCTCGGGTTTCCAGTGATTACCCACACATATGCTACTCGTTACTGAGCGTAAGACAATTAAAGATTTGAATTGTTTAGGACATCAGCAATAACGATGGTTCGCCTTGTGTGTGGTAGATTCTTACACACGAAATCGTAGAACCGATGTTTCACATTATTCACTAATGCAGCGGCAGAATTCCTTAAACCGAGCCGTATTTCATGAATATCACGTTGACAATAACGGAGGTCAAACGAGGTGGTTCATCGTGGTCAGATTAACACTTTATTTTTCTGGTCTGTTGATCACAAACACGATACCTTAAATCTCGTCCTCATTCTTACATCACTTGACAAGAATATTCTCTAGTTAACTGTCTATCCAACAAGATTGCAAATCAATCGTTTTAAAGGGTACACAATTTCATCCCTTCTCTCATTTGAGCCTGCTTTTAGGCTGGAAGTCTGTCACGGAATAGGAAATCGCGGAACGACCTTTTATTGCGGAAATTAATGGTACTGATTTAAGGCAATGTGATTAAAGAGTACAAAGAAAAGTCGGATCAATCTATTCACAAGGTTCGCAATGTCAATCGCTTTATCTGAGATAAAACATCATTATTCAGCCCAGGGTAAATAGTGAAACAAAACACCCCTGAGGGGGCGCCTCCATCTATGCCAGTCCGTACATACACTCAGTGCTGGTTGCACGGAAGTGAACGACTGGACCTGTTAACTTCATTCGATAATAACATCATGATACGATTTGCGCTCGAACATATTTCACTGCATCTTTACTGGTGTGTACTGCAGATGAGTTAAAATGTACAAAATTCCCAATCACAAGAGGTCAAGGTTCAAAACAAGTTCGATTGCTACCAGAGTGACAATGATGTCACAACCAGCTTTTATGTACGTACAAAGTGAGGTGACGATGTCTAATTGCAATGGCCTCGGCATATCATAGCAAACGCTTGTTTCGAGTCGAGAACAGAACATGAAATGACCGATGAATCAGTCACATGTTGCGTCATCGAGTGAGGCTTGACGATCGATGGTGCTGCTTCCTTCCGGGTGTTTGTTGTCAATTTGTTTGATCACGTAACCGTTTGTTGAGCCCATTTCGGTGTGTTCGGCCACTCTGGTTCCAAGTTAGCGTTCAGTTCTGTCGAATTGGACAGTTTGATCCTCTACAGAAGATACGTTAGTGGCATACTTTCAGTCACAACTGATCAGATGCATACAACAGATTTGCTAGACCAAATGAACAGGTTTATATCCAAACATTCCTTACACTTTAGAAGGTCAGACTAATACCCGACTACCGTTTGTGGATATCAGCGTAATTAAAAGAATGGATGGATCCATTCTGCTTGCTATATATCTAAAAAAAAATATGTGGACTACTCAGTACCTACACTTTAACAGCTTTGTTCTAGTGGCATATAAAACAGGATTGATACGCATGCTATTTAACGGGGCAAGACGGCTTTGTACTAGCAACACCTTTGGTAATTAACTCAACTAGAGCAGACTTTATTAGACAACAGTTATCCGAAGAGATTTATAAGAAAATTCAACACGAGCACTATGCAAAATAATTCTCAATCCACAATTCCCAAAAAGATAGTAGTTTTACAAGTGGCTTTACGAATGAAGTTTGTTCAGGTCGTACGGTTACCATGGCCTCCCGTTGCCCACTTGACACATCCGCAGGGCAATTTTGTCACCTAAATGTCCTCCAATTCACAACCGCGTGATGTAATTACGTGACTAATTGCTCTTGGTTTTGTCCACCTGACATCCACGATGTTATGTAAGTAACTCGATGATGACTAACTAAAAACAGACTGTTCGCCAAGACATCTTTTATTTCTAGTGAACTGCCATTCAAAAGAGATAGTGTCGAATGGTTTAGTATCGTTTAAGGTCAGCTGTTGTCCGCACGTTCTTTGCTGCGAAGCCGGTGATCGTATACACAACGGTTTGAATCCCCACACCCCTGATCAAGCAACCAACCCCTCAGTTTGCCTAATCGGGTGTAATCTATGAATACAAATATGGATGCGGAGCATCTTATGTTGGCAGAACTGAGCGCCAGCTAGAAACCAGAGTGGCCGAACACACCGAAATGGGCTCAACAAACGGTTACGTGATCAAACAAATTGACAACAAACACCCGGAAGGAAGCAGCACCATCGATCGTCAAGCCTCACTCGATGACGCAACATGTGACTGATTCATCGGTCATTTCATGTTCTGTTCTCGACTCGAAACAAGCGTTTGCTATGATATGCCGAGGCCATTGCAATTAGACATCGTCACCTCACTTTGTACGTACATAAAAGCTGGTTGTGACATCATTGTCACTCTGGTAGCAATCGAACTAGTTTTGAACCTTGACCTCTTGTGATTGGGAATTTTGTACCTTTTAACTCGTCTGCAGTTCGAGCATAAATCATGTTATGTCAGTCTTTTGTCTGCTCTATTCAGATTTAAAACGGGGAATTGTTGTTTCGGCAATATTATCATACTTATTTGAACTCAGTGAGACATCGTGAACAGCTCAGTGAGATGTTCTCACTGATTGTCCATTTGCATGTTGCCTACAGTGTGTAATCTCTTATCTTAGCCAGCATTCCATTTGCTCGGTATAATGACTTTTCATCTTTTATTTGCACGTGTACTTGCTTCCTTGTCACTTATACTAGTGGGTGTCGTCGATTTCCCGACCTTCGCCATCAGTTTCTGGAGCACTTTTCAAGTGCGGTAGGATAGGGCGATAAGCGGCAATATTCATATTCCGCCTTGTTCCGTCCCACCCCTGTCTGTTTAAAAGACGAATGTAGAATATAACTGATTAATTGATCGATTACTATCTCCGATGTATCTAAGTCTGGTAGACAGATGCTTGCGTCCACGAAATCTCACAAGTGGGTGACATTCATGCTGGCATACTACTGTGAGCCTACTGGGGTTGACAGGAAATGTCTACATTTTGTTGACTGAAATGTGGTTTGTCAATGCACCATCATACTTCATGATGCTCATTCCGCAAACCGACACATGAGGTAGAACCTCCAGTGCTGTGTGTTGTGCCTTGTGTGTTCAACGCAGCCACCGTCAGTTGGCTGTGGAAGTGGTTGTTGGTTATTTGCTGCAGTGAGTCCTGTTTTCATTTTATTAGACTCGACTGCATTGTCAATCGTCTCAACCGATTTTTTGTTTGGACTCGTCAATAAGGAGTTGTATGAACAAAGTCCGACAGGACAACCGTTTGCTCTGCATACCGAGTCGCTTATCACCTCCATCGTTTTTTCTGTGGGCGTCGCTCATAACAACAGGATGACTAACATAGTACATTATAATTGCCGTTTCTTATCCTTCTGGCTTTAGTTCAAATTAGCAATTAGGTTCGGACTACGTCTGTCCACATAAGAGTTGGGTCTTCCACCTACATATCAGTTTTACGGATGTGTGTGCCCAGGCGAAACGATGTGTCGCGATCCTAGTCATAAGTCTTGTATCGCATTCATTCAGTGTGTTGTTGGCCGCCTGGCTGAGTCGTATCCAGCTTCTAAACTCTTTTCCGCTTGCATCATACCCGCTTGTTCAGTAAAAACAATTGTATTTTTGATGCATCTAATTAGCAGGCACCGTTTCTGGCACAAACCATGACAGTTTGTACTCGATTGTTGTAGCCTAGCGGTGTTATGCTATGATCGGAAAATTGTTTCACAGTGTGGTCTGATCAATATTAGATTACCCACCTTGTCGGTTTTCTAATTAGATGTACACGACATATCGAGTTTGAACCACTAGTGTGTACAGTTATCCGTTGTGGGGGTCAAGAAGTGTATTCACGGCATGACAGTGAGCTAGCTTTTTGTCCCTCGTGGTTTCTCTGGTCTCATCAGAGTCGGGTAGTTCCGTTCGTTCAATTCATTGTCAGCAACTTGGTCTGTCTGGGTCAGAACAGTCATTGTGTGCTTTATCAACGCGATACATATGTGATCCAGTCATTTTACAGGTTACTAAGCATTACAGAGGCAGAATAGTATTGTAGAGGATTCGTTTGCTCAGTTTCATCCATCATTTGTGTGGGCTGCACCAATTGCATTGCTTAATTTCCTGCCATTTAGTAGATGTGTTAGATTCGCTGTTGTAAGTCCGATTGCGTCTGGATCGACCGGTGGTTTATCGCGTGTAGTGTTACTAGCCGATTATATATTTCTGTGTATCATTTTGGAAACATTCGGAACCCCTTAGTGTATCCTAACCCATTCACCATCACCTGGTGTACACCTGATATACATGCCAACACATCCACTTTGTTAAAACAGACGCAGGGGGACAACTCCCAGTCCCATCATCACTTCTTACTACTGGGGAGATATTGCGAAATCAAAACCAGAATCCAGTGCTATTCAAGTTCGAGTGGCCGAATTGGTCACTCGAATCCAGAAGCTCCTATAAAGTCTGAGTGTTATTCATCTCTTAGAAACTTTTCACTACTCTACTGACTACCGGAATCAGTTCTATCATACACCGAAGTGAGTAGTTGTGTCCATAATCCCTTCAGGCGTTCGTTGAAACCGTTTTATTCATCCGTTGTATCACCTTTGTTTCGATTAGCCCGGGCAACCAGTCGCTGCTTGATCTCGTTCCCAGTGCCCATCAACTGTTTGCCAGTTTGGCTAGAACAATCGGCTATTCACCGCATTTGTTGGTCGACTGGGCTGTCTCACCGGAAACTAGCTGTCTGTCCTATCTGGTTCACTATCTGCGTCGCTTCCGCTCGGGCGACTCATTCAACCTGGAATCTGTGAACAGCAGAACTGCACCGCCGATAGGCACCGATTGGCCTGCGACACAACTCGGGGAAATGTTGGACAAATTGGCCCGCTGCTTGCGAACGTTAGAATCGACTGGATCCGTTCCTTTTTCCCCTAAACCTTTGATCCGTAGTCTGAATCATGCTGTTTCCGTCATTCAGACTAGAACAATGCAGACCAATTCCGAATCTGTTTGATATAGAAGTCCTATCTTCTGTCATGTGAACGCGGTTTTCTACGTCCGTTCGGATGGTGCATGTAGGCTAGGCAAGATTATTTTTTGTTTGACTTATCCTTTCTAATTTGTTCTTTAAGATAAAAATTAATGTTCCTGATATGATTTTTGTTTTACGGACTTCTCATGTAATATGCGTAATATGATTGATGTGAAGTATTGGTAACTGAAGGATGGCTCTGATCAATGGTAATCTCTACGTCTGTGACCCCATTTTGCTGACTCACTGATCGTTGTATGCGTACAGACGTTGAAGTAGATTTGTGCATACAGTAAATAGTTCAATGCTTTCCAGCAGTTCTGTGTGCATCCCACCACAAGAGCATGTGTACATCACACATTGATGATCCAGATTGAACATTTTCGTGTCCTATTTCTTGGAGACTGTCTAGGTCGATCGACTATAACTGTGAATCAAGGAACAACTTGGCTCACTGGAAATCACACTTGGAAAACGAGTGAACGGCCAATCCGAGTATTATTCACAAGCAACTGTGGCTGACCGTTTGCGTGTGGTAATTCAGTCGTGCCCATTATGAGGTTAATGGCATAGTGGTTCTCATGATTACCTCATTTATGCGCACCATTGCCGGGTTCTAACAAGAGCAAATCTCAAATGTAGAAATTCTTTTCCAAAGGGGTTGACTGAAATGGCTATGGAAACGTGAAAGCTGTAATCAAGTGCGAATGATGTTTAATTTATGTTGATCAAAATCCACTCTTAAAAGTAAGCTCATTTTGAGACAGTAGCTTTCAAAAAGAAAATGTAAAAACATAGTAGTTCGTCGCATGACAACGTAATTGTCAAGACTGTGCCGTCGAACACTGTTGTAAATTTTGTTCGACTAATAAAGTGGTCTCCGGCTTAGGCTGGTAGCACTATATATACTAGAAAATTGAAGGTTTCTGTCGAGGATGTCAAATTCATTGTTCAACTCGAGAAGACAGTTCCGTATTATATATTAGCGGAGGCGAACATAAAATGCGTTGAATGGGTCAGCGAGTGCAAAATGGGCCAGATATTTTGTCGAGAATTACGTCACGTTCCTGCCCGAATCTAGTCAGTTTAAGCTTTAGGAAGGGTTTAATTTTTCAGACAGTAGGCCGTAATGTGTAGTCTCAATTTTCAAGTCCTGATGCAATGTGAACATTCCTCTAACCGCATATCAACGTCCTTCGCGTATGCATCCTGGGGCAATAGCAACCACTGAGAGTGCATAGTTTCTTAAAACGACGAACGTGACACCATTTAATTCAGCCGGTTTACGAGTTCTAACTGGAACAGCACGTAGTTAATCCTTGGCTGCACAGCCATTTATCTATATCAATGTGAACAACTTATTTCATACGCCGATAACTAAATTTATTTTCAGCGCGGGACGATCCACTTATTTCCTCATTGCTGGTGTTTCTGTTTAACTATATTCATACTCTAACGCACTTATAGTCGATGTTTTCTACACTCGTCGCGATCCACTAGCACCCAGTGATCCGTAAGTGTATACTACGTTTGCCTATTCAATGCGTTATATTCTTTTATCGTCTGACGGTCATCGGTGCAATCTCTTCATGTTTCTTCTATGTATTTGCTTAAGATTCGGTTAACCGTATCTGTCAGTTTTAGTGTATAATGCCTCCAAACGACAGCAGTCGTCAGAACAAAACTGCAAGTAGGTGAAAGAGATTGCTGATGAACCTACCCTCGAAAAAGTGCCGAATTCCGAGGCTGTCGGCGTCTCACACTCCAGACTTTTAGTTTCACCCAGGATTCGTCTTATTTGCGGTAACTTCTTTCGGTATACTTCGTATCCTTGACAAACATGCGATCAGGTTGCGCTTCTGGTATACCCACCAGAAGACTGCGTTGACCATACGGTTCAGACCACTTGCATCTCTGGTCAAGAAAGAGGCGATAATGAGAAATGGAATCAACAAAAAGGTGAAACTAAGTAATGGAGCAAATTCTGAATTTATGCAATTCCATCTACGTAAATGCATCTCTGTTTCCGTTTCACGATGGGCTACATTTGGAATTTGCACACGTGACCATCTCCCTGCGATTTGTAAAGTGACTGCGCGATTATATCCTGCATGAAAGAACATATAATGCTGTGTGTGGTTCAATTACTAGTGTCCTTAAAGATGGGATCGACTTTGGCTTGTGCTGATATCGTGACGTTTTTGAATCCATAGTGGAGTAGATCACTAGCACTGTTCAGCAGACGTAAAATTATGTATGAAAATTTGTCATTCCTCGTGATGTATTTGTAACCCCAATGTGCCCATCTAAAGCACGAAATGGTGTGTTTTGATTTGTTGGGATAAGGAAGCTCTATGTTCGATTGTGAATATACGTGTCTATGGAACGTAAGTTTCTTAGCTAGGCTATTGTTGTAGTGTTACACACTTGTGCTGAACAGCGACAGGAAAGCGTATACCGAAAGAAAAAAAGGATTGCTTGAAGGTAAAGGAACGGTTCACTTTTATCAAAAAGAGCAACAGCCCCCACCTGGATGCTCTGATTTTAAATCCGAAGGTGATTGAGAGAAAAACGAATATCGGCGGCCACCGTATGTCCCAGGACAAAAAATGTATGATTGTCTATAAATGTTATCCAATCAAAATACTGATGGACAAACAAGGTCATCAAGTGGCCAATGAGTGCGACGGACTAAAATGCAAGAGAAAGAATATGAACTATTCCTTGTGAATATTGGGGAACTCGGTTCTTTCTGATTATCCAATAACGTTTTCCTCTAGAAAGGAGCGTTTCTTCGGAGGGGAATGGGATTTTCTGACATGTAGATTGATATGTTCTGCCACTCTGCTCTGCTAAGTTCAAGGTCCGCCTTAGAATATCCAAGTTAGGTTGAAACCCCATATTAAGATAGTAACGTGGGGAAATGGCATTTCTTGTAATGAGCCCAATATTGCTGGTTGTGCTGGCTCTGGATAGTGCAACAGGTTGTGATATATTTCAAAATACCTGGCGTAGTCTAGTTGAATGTCTCTTCTTTTTCTAGTTGCTCAACATCCCTAACTCCAGGAATTGCCAACATAAGTTGCGTTACAGTTCCTTTTGAAGTCAACCTAGCCGTGTGTGAGTTGTCTGATTGAAAATCTGCACTTACATAACATAACGAAGTCGTTCAGTTAAACAGAATCTTTATTACCCACTTCGCACGTCCCCGCACCACTCGTGCACTCGAGTTTATGAACTGGAATTCCAGTCCACAACACAGTGAAGGTTCCGTTTGAACGTCGTGTGCATCTCCTGGTTCTGTGCGTTTGGTTGACGTTATCTGTCATATATCCCGCCCGCTTACCCTGTTTCGTTGAGTGATCACTCGTTCGATCTCTCCTGTTGTCTGTGATCCATCCGTTACGAGCATTAACCATGTCTCACAGTCATATTGAGATATTTCACTGTGTTGGAATAATCGCGTCTCCGACCTGGACATCCGTCAGATTAGGTCTGTTTTGTTAACTCCAATACCTACGTTTGATTGATGTCTTCACAGCTAGATAACTTTTCTATCCGTCCAATTCATAAAATTCACTGGGTCTGCTCTTTGTAAATGCTGCTCATAGATCAACTGTTTCACTCATTGGCTCATGAACGAGTTGATTGCCACTGAAATGACATCACACTAAGCGCAAAAGATGCATCACGTTCGAACTTTCGGCAGCAGCTGCGTGTGTTCAGTATTTATTTTGCAAGGTAAACTAGGGGGGAACCAAGGCAGCCACGTTAATAACATGCTTTGCCATTGTTCTGAAAACGTTGTTCACTAATTCCGTCATCAGGGATTCTAAGTCAGGTCAAAGCCACCGACATTGGACCGCGTAAACCTGCATTTAGTGAGTGCATGAAAATTCAGACGAATCAAGTTCAAAACTGTGATCAAATGAAGGTTGCGTTGGATATGTTCTAATCCTCATCGTTAACCGTTGCCTACTAATATACGGCTTGCTCGAGGATATGCATTGGAAAATAAATGCCGTACTACCAAAGGATGCGACCTTACTTGGCATCATGACCTGATGAACTGGAGTGTGCGCGGTGACGTCCACCGTGCGAGCACACTCGACTGACAACTTGCTTGGTAGCGTGATCAAAACAGTCAATTGGGTGTTGAACAATTGACGCAACCAGGTTGCTCGAGTCGGTCTTGTTTGTTCAACTCAAAGTCGGTGGCAGTCAGCTTCGTCTGGTTTGATACCTAGATGCATTACTACTGTGTTTCATTCCCCAAGGGTCGTGTCAATTCGGTTGCGCCGATCTATGCGAGTTAGTCCGTGCGTGTGCAAGTCGGCACTCCAGTCAGCTTTGCGATTGACTCGAATGAACTGACTAGTAATCAAATGAGGCACCGTTTGACGCAGTAGTCAAGACTGAGTTCTAACGGTCGGACGCTGCTTAGCGCGTACAAACTTATCGAATGGACAATTATACTGTGTGCACGGACAATAGGGCCATGCTTCTCTAGGGGGGTCGTCATAGGTGAGACGTTTCCTGGCCCTTAACTGTGATTAATTTCAGGGTAATCCGTTAACCAGATTCTGTAAACGTGGGTTATCTACGTCACTAGATTGGCAAGACGTTTGTTACGTAGTATATATACAGTGAGATGGTAAGCCACTACATTACGTCGGAGTAATAAGAGGATTTCTTGATACTATATTCGGAAAACCGGAGATCGACACAGGGTGTCCAGTAAATGGATCACCGAGGCTTTCCGATCTCAGTTCACTTGATTTTTTCTCTGGATTCATCTCAAATACGGGGACTGTGGGGCAAAATCTGGGAGGCTTGAACAATAGAAGCAAACAGTCGTGTCGGAATGCCTGCTGATGTCAACCGGCACTTCGAGCCAGGTCTTTTCATTTTGTCTACGGAAACTGGTTCCGTGCAAACAATATTCTCGTTATCACTTAGAGCACCGTTCCCAAATATGGTTTGAACACCTTTTCTTTGCTCGATCTGTTTACTTTCATTCTTCCTGGTGAGTTGCAGTATGTCATCGGCCAAGGTATTCTGTTGATGGGAACTACAGTTCCATCTAATTACGGTAATTACCGACCTGTTTGATAGGTCACTTAGCAGTGCTATCGACTGGAGTTAACGGGGTAGTTGCTGTATCTCCACTCGAAGTTACTGAGTCGCCTGAACACCACCCAATAGGCATATGTGTCTGAGTGCTTAGACGTTATAATCCTATCGTGCCTAATGTGATGCGAATGGCTCAGTGGTCAACACCGTTGCACCACGAAGGTTAGGTGAGCAGTTAACTATCCTCTATCAACATGAACGTTCGGTTTCACCAACGGAGTAGATATCTAATACGTCATGGTATTGGCCAATGAACCGCATATTGTGGAAGTTATTATTCACGGTGTGAATCTCAAAGGCTTGGAAGCTAAACCAGCGAATTGTCAAAGGGGGTCGCACGGTTTAGGACAGAAGAAATCGGCGAGATTTCAGTTAACGCTAACGTGTGCTTGGGTCACTTTGGATTCGAGCATGCTGAATGGGAATACGGAATAGTGAGTAAAAAGCACTTGTAGCAAACGGCTACTCACAAAAGACTACTGACTTTGATAGGCCGACTTGTGTGTCTGATATTCGTCGACCAATTGTGTTTAAAAAGCCTGGTTGTGGGTGATGAAACAGAACGAAGTGCCTGCATCCAGCGGTGTGCGTCATCTTGATGTGTCAGTAAAACGAATTAAGGGGACCAAGTGTCCCAGCTAGGAAGGGTAACCATTTTTTCCGGACGCACTCCCAGTTGTTCAATCAGGTTGTACTTTGTTTTCTGTTTACAAACCACACATTCAGTGTTAACTCGATTAGACCGATACAGGTGTATTCGGCTAAATTATACTACACTCGTTAAGCTGCGCTCTATCAACTAATTGCAAATATGACTTACAGTTTCAGAGTGCAAAATATTTTCGCAAGACCGTTGTGATTTGGTAGATTTAAGGTGAATTAGTATGGAGGTTGTTGACCGGTTTTTGTACTTAGGAGGTTTCATCGGTAGCGGTGGAAGTACAGGGGGTGAAGTAAAAGTTCGTATCTCCAAGGCTAGGACGATATTGGCCAATCTAGGACAACCCTAGCGATAGAGATGTCTCTCTGATGCTTAAAACAATGTAAGACGACTGTATGTGTTGTATTATTTTAAGGCTGCAAAACTTGGCTACTCAGAGTAGAAGACCTTAACAGTCTTCAGATAATTAATAACCGATATCTGAGTTCTGTCGCTCGCATCGGACGCTTTCAACGGAAAGGTGACGAAGAGGTTAGAAAGCGCGTATATGGTAATGAGTGCCAAGCCAGTTCCTTTGTTCAATTTTTAAGTTTGCACTAGCTTAGGTGGTTATTCGGTGCACTAAAGAGCCAAGCTAGTCGTCTGCCAGGCCAATCACTCTTGATCGATGCTGCGGCCAATTGGCTCAGGGTGCGAGTTGAACATAAGATGACCTGACGTAGAGAAATGAAACCATTCATCAAAGGGTTGGCCGCTTGTAGGTCGGGTTCGTTTCTCTGACTTTGGTCCTTGCGACTCACAGGTTCGGTGACCACAGAATTTAAGCGGGATGTTGACTGTTTGGGCTCACTGGCGTAAACGTTATACTTTGGTAGATTTATCCGTGAAGCAAGTGTACTTAATGATACGAGGTACTGAAAGCCGTAAAGAAGATGTCTTGTTGATGGCGCCGTACATTCACTTGTAGCCGCGCGGTTTGTTTAAAAGATTAGGGTACATTGATGCTCAGTACTTTTGGGTACTGACAGTTATTTTAAACAGTTAGGTCCCTTCCCTCTCTTTAACTTCATGACAAGAGCGGCTTGATATTCTTCTCGCTATTGCATTCCGGTTAAGCATCAGCATGAAACATCGACCTATCGTTACCGATGTTGATGATGATTTGAGAATAAGTTAATAGCTATCGGTAATTATGGTTATTGGTAACACTGCAATGCAGCCATAAAATCTCATCCACAGTTAATTATAAATACTGGGACGTGAACAAATTGTCATGGTTAGAACGAAGTGATACCCCGGGATCATAGTGTTACTTTGTCAACGACTACAGAGGATCTGCTCCCCATCTATTGTATACTAACTCGTATGCATTGACCCTGACCTTTCCGGTCTCTTAATGCCTGTATAGTTATAGGCTCTTCGTGGACACCCTCTAAATTTGAACAATCCACGATCCGACCATGTGATGGTTGAATCCCGCCTATCACGGTACAACATAGATCACTAAACTCCTCTTCCAGAAGATGTAGTGTTTGCGCAGCTGGTCGGGGATTTCGAGCTTAGACCTGATGCCTTTGTGTTACAATTAACCCTTTGCACACGTCTGATGTTTCCTATCACTGTTAAAACAGGACAATACCCAGTATAATTCTCACTATCGAAACACATACGACAATTTAAACCAAAATGCAGCCTATTGGCCTGGTGTGTTATTATCGACCCTGGAAAATAGAATGTACAGGGACAGCCTAGCAAGCTAGTAAGGCACGGAATGAGGCGTGTTTTTTTAGTTCCGGGACGGAAGTCACAAATAAACAACTAAAACAAAAGTAGGCAAAAAAATC
The DNA here is from genome assembly GCA_013368495.1 of Paragonimus heterotremus. Lineage (NCBI taxonomy): Eukaryota > Metazoa > Platyhelminthes > Trematoda > Plagiorchiida > Troglotrematidae > Paragonimus > Paragonimus heterotremus. Next base: position 14,334 of record LUCH01006592.1, read on the forward strand.
CAAAATCATAGACAGTTAACAGTGGAATGCGACTAACAATAATATTATTTATTATAGTCTTTACATCAGTTGGTTTATGTGATATATTTATTGCTTATCATCTGGCCGTATGTTCAGCTTCACTGCTGGTCCTTGCTACCAACTTCTAATTCATTCGGTCTCACACACTTCCCTCTTCGTATTGATTCATTTTATTTTTTGTCGCATGACTAGTACGACATGAAGTGTTGTGTGAGCCGCATGGGCGTTACTTAATTAGCCGGCAGTTAGATTCTTTAGGACATATTTAGCTGACTTAGATTTGTCTGATTATATCCAACTCCTGCTTCAATTCCAGCGACGTTTATCCACAGGGACAACCACGGGAGATAATTCCAACGTTTCGGTCCCACGTGAACCTGAATACGGGAGCACCTAAAAGTGTCCTACTGAGAAAGGATTGCAAATTTACCAGTGCTGATCGAGACTGACCCAAACGATTTCACGTAGGCCAAATATTTCGGTCACATCGTAATTTTGGTAGCCCTGAGGCATTTCAGAATTTGATAGCAGGATTCATATAGATTCTAGTTTGCGTCCTATCTGAACAAATGGCCTAATGAGAGGTTTTTTCGTCCACAAACGGCTGATCATTAGATGTTAATTGCCATGATTGATCTTAACTTTATTTAGAATTGACTTGTGTTACCGTTTTACGTCATTTTGCTTCAGGTTTAAGTATTAATATGACAAGTTGATCGATAATGGTTTGATTATTGACGCGGTTTTTGTTCCGGCAAAATCTCAAGTCGGATGAAGAATAAAATATGTAGATTGAACATCACCCACAATTGATCGCAGCTGTCGCAT
>LUCH01006593.1:3757-16555 GCA_013368495.1 Paragonimus heterotremus
TCAGGCATTCTATCGCAGGCATACACGGAATCATGCGTACAGAACAGACAGGCAAGAAGTCACGGTTGCAGCCGAGATCCTTAGAGACGCCTCACGATCGCCGGTCAGTACAGTTTGTGTTCGTGATGTATGTTGGATACACAGTTTATCAAGTATACAATGCCATTCAAGTCACTGGTTTTAGGATTAGGCGGTCGGTGGATGCTTCCTGTAAATAGCCCGCGAGAAATGGTGAAGACCGCTAATCACAAAGAGTGTTCGAGTTCACGAGGGCGAGACTCATCAAGTGTAACTGCGGGAAGTTTTTCTTCTGGGTAAATAATGCATCCACGGCCTCCTACCGTAAGACGATGCTTACGAAACATATATCTGATGACGCTCATATGCGTGTCTGGAGTATCAGGGGAGCACCACGTCTCAGTGACGAGAATGATATGGGGATTAGATCAAAGGGCAAAAATTACCTAATGATGTGTATCTTACTTACCAATGACCTTCAATTTATGAGTAATAAACTAACGAAATATTTTCTGTCAGGTTCAACATGTGAACTGCTAAAGAACCATATGGCGGCTAGAATAGTAGGTTACGGAACATCATATTGAGAGGCCTGTTCTAGGGAATGTACCAATTTCCCAATCTTGTTCGAGTGGATGTCGCAAAGATTTGACTCCATGACAGAAGGTGTTGAAAGGGTTTCAGTAGGGCAAGATGACTGAGTAGGACATAAAGAGTGGACCAGGTAGTGATACATGAAATATTGAAGGGTGCACTAGAAAGGAGAGAAGTTTGGTGAACATTGATGTAAGCTATATGATCAGGTGGCAACATACTTGCCGGGGTATATATATTAGGACATTGGTTTCCATTAGCATCCATATTTTGGGTAAGAGGGTGGGTTACTGCGAAGCCATTGAGTAATGCATGAAAGGCGTGAAACTTGCTATAAATGTGTGTTGGCTTGAGAGTAGTAGTGTGCAAATTGTTTATTTTCATCTGCGAAGCGTTTGTCCTTAGAATGTGACTCCTAGAGCCAGATTAGTGGCGCCCAGAATATACCGTTGGTTTAACCCCACATTGAAAAACCAAAACATTATTCCGCAGGAGGCACCGTACAGATCTTACTGTTGGTTTGGGGCCTTAGTTAAAAGTTTTAAATCTGCGGTTGGTACCTATAGTCATTCCAGCAAAGCAGCCACTGTAAGAAGATAGATTTGCTTGTTCGGTCTCGTGTTTGTCATCGGAATTTTGGAAACTACCCCCAACACTCTGAGGAACTGTCGGTGCCTTAGTTCCAGGGCTCTTCTCAGTCAGCACCTCGGTTGATGGAGGGACTCGTCGATGACAAGGGGATTTATTTTTAACAAAAACCGTGAGTTTCACCGGGGACACTTAACCGCGCCTGTCGACAATAGAGCTAGACGTCGTTTGAACTTCGGCACCCGTTTGGACGGATAGTACTAAGGAGTTGTCGGCTGCAACTTGCCGGTTAGTATATCGTATTCAGGCGCTCACCAGTGAAACTTTTTAAGCATCTTTCGTTTCAGAATCGACCACTAATAATTTATTTTCTACCAGACCTAGCCAGTACATTCGATTGCCGACACAGCCTCGGTAGAAAGCCCCAAATTTGTTACCCGGTCCCACTGCTTTCTTCTTCCACTAAATCCGTTACAAGCGGTACTTAACGTGTGTACTGACTTCCGCAAATCCTGGATCGCCAATGAGTTTGTGGCTATCCAGATGCCGGACGACTGTTCGCCTGTGTGGGTACCGGAAAGCATACGCGAGCAAAGCTGTTAAGCCTGCAATTGCCGAGTTTTTCCACCCTCCACTCCTCATGCTGCTTCCTATTTTTTAACCATTATTCAAGCTGACCTCGAACCCTACCTTGTTTTCATTTGCCCAGTATTTTTAAACATAAGTCGGTGATGTAAGCAGACAAGCAGAAATTTTTTCCCGTTTGCAAGCAACCCTCTGCACTCTATGGCAAGTGTCGTATATTTGCGTTAACGGAATCTTCATGTGAAGGCCAAACATGGCATGTTGTGACAGATATGTTTGTTATAGTGAAATGTGCACTCAGTACGTGCGTTTGTTAACTTTTTAGTCTGCCTGTTTGCGGGAATCCTTTCTGTTTGTTGTGTCAGGTCCAATAATATTGTACCTGTCTTGCAAGCGTTTCTCAGTTTCAGCCCACAGCAGCTGTTATCTCATTTGAATCGGAATCATTTGTTTCGTTGTGAGTGGACGGTCTATACTGCTTAACCACAGCAAAATATATCTAGTTTTTGTTGTTCTGCAACGACGGATGGGGTTGTATTTGCTTACTCGGAACGCCCACGAATTCGACCTATCGTGAAGACACTTCAATGTAGACCGATAACGCATCATTATTGTAAGTCTGCACCTAAGGCTTTTGAACGCCATCGTGTTGCTTGCCCTCTCAACAATCATAGGTGTCCAGGATCATCTTAGAAATTGCATCCAGGACTAACGAACCTATTTGGCCCAAACACTCCGTCGGGGATAAGCGGGCCGACCTCACGAATCACCAAGCTGCTGCGTTGTACAGTGCGCTGTACGATAGCCGTCGTTCCACAGTTGCAATGCTGCAACTGGAAAGGTGAGCTTTGACAAACCGGCTGTCTTTGTGTTGTCCGAACACACCAGCTGTGCTCTCACATGCTTGTGACAGGCTGTCCATACACGTGTGTGCTGAATTAGTATGAGAACATTTTTTGAAATCGTATAAAAATAAATGTCATCCGTTTACTGTTGAATGTGGCACACAGTCATCCGAAAGCCAAGCACTACTTTTGGGTCACTTTTGAGAATACCTTGTTTACCTGTGGGAAGAAATGTGGTAAAGCTGTGGCAATCGCTCCTGCGGGTTATAACATTTATGTGAAGACTAACGCAGATGGTCACCTTAATACCGTATGTCATGTTGTTAATGTTGCGTTTGTTGGGAAAAGGCACATATTCCCAAAAATTAGCCTTGTATGAATGGAAAATGAATTCCTTTATTTTCTGGGAATTTGAACGTCTGCCAGAATTCTCGAACACCCGAGAAGCTGCGCTCGCTCCTGATTGGTCCATTCGGCGACCTAGGTCCAAGGTCACCACAAACTTATAAACATAATTGTTGTGAACCGCTTTTTCGCCTTCAGGCTAAACAATAAATAAAGCTCGTTTGAAGGCCGCCTTTTTCCTTACTTGTTGGGGGGCTCTAAGTTGCGAGATTTGCGTTCCGATTTTTGAGCTCTGATTTTCACACCGCCTTACAATATCCTTGCGTTCGTTCGTGATAGGGATACCGCTCGCGGTCCTGCGTTTGCTCTTGTCTTTTCTCCATCAGGTGGGGTCGTAACAGTGTTGGCCAGCCGAATTCAGTAGTGCGTATGTGGTAACAGCGGGTTTCATCTTCTGTCTATTTCAGGTTTTTCAGTCTTTATCTTGAGGAAACTGGACAGAAGTGACTTCTTGGATGGGAAAGCCTAGCCGATCAGAACTCACGCACAGGCTGCTGTGAGTGGAATCGTGGTCGGCCGGCATAAGTCAATCAAAAACGTCGATCGACCTGTTTGCAGGAGGTGGGAACTAAAACAAGTTGTTTAAACGCGTGTCAAAGTTAAAAACCGAGTCGCCCGAGACAAGATCGTGGAACACAGCAACAACTGGGTCAGTTGAAGTGAAAAACGTCTGTCGTCCGACAGCAATCGCAAGCACTTTTATTCCTCTCTAAAACGGTGTTATTCTTCCGATGAACTGGGATTGTTTCGTGTTGCTCAGGCTTTCCAGACGTGGCATTTCAGCACGCGACATTTTTTAGCAAACCTGGTTGGTGGATCAGTGGCAAACATGAGTTCGTTGATGCCCCAGTTGCACTGGTCACTTTAACGGCAATCCATGCTGACGCTTTCCTCTGTTGAGAGAAGGCACTAAGGGATCGGCTAATTTTCTTTCCACACACCTGTTGGGAGTTAGCTGCAATGCCGGACGAGCCGGTATATGATCTGGTGAAACAACTTATTCATGAAAAATGGAAGGGACACCTCACAATTTTGCTTTCACTTTTCGGTGACATGAGCACTACTGTGACATGTCTTAGTCACTTATAACAGCATACCGCAGCGTTGGAGGCATAAGGCCCGCATACCGAGTAGAGGTAAAAAACAGGTTAGCGCGCTGTCTTATTCATTTACTGGCACACACAGACGACCAAAACTTTCCGGAATTGTAGCCGGTAAAACGCGAGGCAGATTGTCAAGGTCGGTCACATCTATTCGGAGGATGACCAGAACAAGGCGGCTGGTTATGCATTGTATATGTAACACACTTCCAACCTTCAAATTTCTGAATCGTGGCCGTTCCACTAGTAGTGTTTCAGCGCGTGATGCTGGTAATCATCACGTTCTGGTTGTCATCACTGTCGAGACGAAATGCGGGACCAACATTGCAGCAATTTATATGGAATGTAATGCTGTATCAGTGATTACATGCACAAGTAAGATGTCAATATAGGGAACGATGTAAACATATAAGCGCTGCCATTGAATGTTTCGAAGAATTGGTTGAAGACAATGGGCAAAATGTTGACTGGAATTACCCATCGTTTGTAAAGCCCACGGGCGCATTTGCTTATAAAATCACACAGGGCTCCCCAACATTCCGCGTATCTCATAAGTTGCTGAAGGAATAAGTGCAAAACTAAGATGAGGGTTGTAGTGTTCACAATTCATAGTTGTGTTTCATAATTCTTCTATGCACGTTTTGCATATACCGTTTTGCTGACTTCATTTGTACACTTATTTGAAACCACCACAATCACTTTTTGAATGTAATCGTCAACACAAATGAACTGGAGTCATCGTGAATCCTATCCGTCTTCCTCATTCGCGCAGAATTTGGAGATGGTAAAATAATTGCACGACGAAATAGTTTAGCTCCCAGTATCAGTTGATCTATCGACGTTCAACGTCCGTCATCCCACGTCGGGTGTGGAATTATCCACCGGTGGTTTAACGGTTCAGTTTAGTTCAGTTCACAGGACGTGGCGGCTAGCAGCCTGGTAGTCCAGTTTCTTGCGCTGGTAGGCTACACCTTCCCGCGCTTCGATTGAGGATCCCTTATCAAGATTCGTCTGCCTGATATCCGTAACCCCTCCGGCGCTGTCCTCCTCTTTTGTGGTGGTCCATTCAATCCAGCGGACCCTGACTTCTCAGTGAGTCGTTCCTATTTTACTGATACGTCTTCCGTTTTACTTGTATGCTAACCTTTTGAGTCTATTCACTATTGTTACAACTCTTCCTTGGCATTACCATATTTTGGGCACCATTAGCATTCGATTGATCAGGTCACCACAGGGTATGCAGTTTGCCAAAAATGTTCACCTACCTAGCGCATTCGATGAAAAGTAGGTTGATTAGATGTTGCGTTAGCACCGTAGCTTACTATGTGTGATTAATTACTCGTCATATTGGGTGCTTCAAGTATCATAGCTTTATGGAGGAGTAAGAATGAAAAATCCGTCGTTGCAAGTGTAACAGTGTTTAGTCTATGAAAGGAGCCATGCGGCAGGAGCTACACAAGGCCCCATTTCTCTACCTAACATCGGTAAAGCTGCAAAGCAAGATCCACATGTGACTGCAGCGTTCGTCTAAAATGTACCAGGTAAGTCTCAGAAGCGAATGCTGAAAAATTGTTCAGGAGACAGTGACGTGCAACGTTCTCAGATGAACGTCATATGTAACATTCACTGCGTTGCATATATGACAACCTTCGTGGAGAAATCCCCACAAACAGGAATTGGTCCGTTCGTTTCACTCGCGACGCAATTATAGGTGCGCTGGGGTGCATATTTCGGGCGAAAGGCCCAAAAATTTGAGGTGCCTCATTTGGCAACGCACGCATCAGACCATATGAGCGGATATGAAACAGAAGCTGCCTGAATTTAGGAGTCTTCCAAGCTCGTAACTTCGATCAATCCCGAAGTAATGTTAGGCAGCCAATCTTCACCACTGACGTTATAATTGGAACCAATGGGTCAAGGTGCTCAACTCTATTCGGGTCATCGCGGAGGTCTTTGCGTGTCGGAGATTTAAAACACATGCAGTACAACTTTTGAACCACGCCCAAACAAATGGAATTCATAGGGTTACGTCGGGGCCGTATATCAAATTCCTTGTGAAGAAGTTCAAGTAATGAAGATGTGTAACGAGCGCTAGGGCAAAACAAATCAATTCTTAGTAAGAAATCACTTAACGCGTATCGTTTTGTGCCCTATATACACCTGTTGGAGTGCAACCAATAAAGCTACCTTAACAGGTATGCGCAAGTTTACGCTTTGCGAATGATCTACCCGGAAACTCATAGAAAAATATTCCATCACCACTTTCTCTCATAAGAGGCACTCAACAACATAAACACGGTCTGGTGTCAACCCGAACAGTTCGAGTACTACATTACTCAAAGTTTCACCAACGTTACAGGGATTACCTTGTCCGGCAAATATCCGAAGTTTGAAAGATGTCGTTTTTAGCGGTCGATTGATTCCATACAGAGGGGCACAGTAGCATCCTGGTGTGCCAGAGCTGGGTAATATCATCAATGTATCCACATATCATCATCTCCAATCAGATTATCATTTCCTGATGAACGATTAGACGCACTTTTGCTACCGATGTGCTCGTACTTTAAACAGGGCGCTTCTTCCGATGGGCAGAAAAACGAGGATCTGACCGACCCAGGCGCACCACAAGACAATGAATAAGCAAGTAGATTAATTGTTCTCAACGGCGCTGCGACAGAAAACGAGAGAATCCACTACTTTGCGGCCAGCCTTTCTGAACTGTCCAATACTCCGTCAATCGCCGCAGTGTCCACTTTGCTAGTTGGAGTTTATCCAAATGTAGCGTTCCACGAAAATCAAGTGTAGCAATTTTGGCATCTTCCAGCACATTAACCAATGCTAGGCAGTTCGCGAAGTTCTCTCTAAACTCTGACCGTCAAGTCTACTAAAACGATGAGCATTATCGACTGTAGCCTTTTTGAGCACATATAAATCGCAGAAATTTGAAGAAGCTGTCCCTAAAGGCTGCATCTTGATCTCACAAACAACGGCAATCTAGACAGTGAGTCACCGTTTCATCAAAAGAGCACCTATATCCATCTACCTATAGAAACATTTCTTCTCTATAACCGAAGGCAGCTAGGAATTCACTGTGGAACCGGAACAATACACCCATCTGGTTGTTCGTTTGAAACGGCTCTCGCAACAAGACTTTGTTATTGGGGGACGCCTTTGTATCTTGTCCCGCAGCCAAATGCAATTCACACAACCCCAAGTTTATTCGGATCCAAAATCGGATGATGAAATTATTACCAACTTCGACAGAATATTTTCCTTACAAGAGTCTGGAGTCGACACATAACGTTTGACCAAGGGCGCTTCAATGATCTCATTATGTATGCGTGCCGAACCGGCGTCATTCAGGTCTCTCACTTAGTAACGCCAACTTTTTTGAACCTACGTCGGCCGTTGTCAAGCTGACACTACCAGAACACAAGGAAGAAGTAATCTCGCACTGACCATCCTTTAGGGTAGCAGAGAACCTTACCATATCCGTCATCTGTCGACCATCATAACAGTTTTCTTTCGCATCAGATTATTCAGGATTGACAAAATCTATGTTGAACATGCGCTGAACCAATTGTTCTGGCTCAGTAACTTTCAGGCTATGCAATTCAGCTCTGCTGTTTTCGTCAACAGCGATATAAATACTCGCAAAGCCGAATCCAAGTCGGACTTTATAGCATAAGGCCGAAGTCTGCTTACTGCTGACTAATTTTCTAACCAGTGTGGCTCCGACAGTTTGCAACTTATTAAAAAGCCGACTTTCTCCCCTCCAACGAAATGAGCGGTAATCCGGCAAATGAAAGTCAACGCTGACGTCCTCCAGGATGTGGTCCTCTTCGTTCGACCGGAATAACCCTGATGGTAAAAGCTCTGTCGCCCCCGAGTTACTCCCGTCCTCTAAAGACTTGGCTGTCAGAGTCACGCCTCGAAACTTGATAATGTATCTCATTTAATGTAAGAATGATAAGCCTTTTCGAGTTTGCCGGGAACCAGGATCGCTCAGCTAAAGACGCATGTCTGAGGGTAGTGTAAGAGTCTTCTACTAGAGTGGCATGTATTTCAGTCTGCCCGACTGCCACTATCAATATGACAGACACTAATCCAAGATTAAGCCCTCTATTATGCAAAGCTGTGATCACACATCTTGACTCCTTCAATTCGGAATCAGGCCAGGAAAGCTCCCGGTTTGCTTGCATCAGCTTACGGAGTCGCCTTTCATAGGGACCGTGAGTTCCATACGTGGACTTTACAATACTTGAATTTGTGGTTTGGCAAGAGGTAACCAAATCATCGCTCACTCCCTTTTGGAAGCGCAACCCGTTTTTCTGGTGACATGCTTCCAACTCGTCGACACGTGTGTAAGTCCTGATCGTCAGCACATACTGCACAGTGGTGTGGTTTATTTACCGTTACGACAATGGCTGGCATCTGAGGTTTTCTTTGAGAACACTCGCGGAAGCATAAGGTTTTGTTTCTACCGAGATGTCCTTGGGCTGATGGGATGGAAACTAACTAAGTTACGGGAAACCAAAATTTGCCTCCTTACAGACCTAAGCAAGTCGTACAATGACGGTTCTTAACCAGTGTTTGTGATGGAGTCAGGTATCCACGACTAATTCTTTTGCTCAGTGTGTGGAAATCGATTGACAATGCGTGGAAGGTTGGTCGGGTAAGTTAACCTAGACGGGCTGTTCATTTGGATAAACTACAGCTGGTACCACTAAGTGGCTAAACGCTGCAGTTCCTGAAGGCACGCAGAATCGTTAAACATGCTTCTGATGACAACTTGAATTATCTCGTGCAGACTTCCACACCGTTGCTGCCACACATCGGTGACTTCAGTTAACCCTGCTTCGCCCGCCAACAACACGCACTGTCTGCTAGTTGTCTTGGATCGACCTCCACAATAAAACTTCGTGCATGACAGCTTCAACATTTTGTCTTGTAATCTATTAGCCAAATTGAGCATGGAATATCGAAAGATTCTGTGAAGTTTCAAAAATTGCCCATCGAAAGTTTATTGTTTAGCCTTTGGTGGGCCCACACTACAGACTGACTTGCGAGTGCGCAAAATAAAACGCCCGAAGACTTCATAAGTGCTCAGGTCGCATGATGGGTTAGCCGGGATGACATTTCATCAGTCCTACCGGAAGACCATCCAGTCTCACTGAAGACTCACCTTCCCCCCAAACTTCCGTAAATTTCTAATGGCGCTTCTGCGCAGTTCAGCCCCCTTTCCTTAGACACATCCCTTCTTCAGACAGATCATGGTCTATCGCTAAATGTTGGTCGGGTGAATCGTTAGTTATAGCCGGTACAACGTTAAGGGTTTTTGGTGCGCGTTTTGACTTCTCTGGTGTAGCTACTACCGCCCCTATATATCTACCAACTAAAATAATCACTTTTTGGTTCAGGCGGCCGAAAGCATGCCAGAAGCATACCCCAGCGGAAAACTCACCATACCCGGACGCGTCTCTGTGAAGATTGAGGAAATATATGGAACGAAGAATGAACTGGGAACGAAATACTGAGAACCGTGGACGATATTTTTACTTCAACACAAATATAGATCAGCTTCTCAAATATGCCCGGAGATTTCATCAAGTCAAAAGGTGGCGAAATAGCTTGTTTTTAGTTTGTACTGTTTAGGTCGAATACAACACAGTGATTATGAAATTAGTTGTCAAGTCACGATTTTGTGGAACCCAATGCAGTGCGAATCTAGTGTCATTTGGAAATCACGGACATGGCTACTGTGCGAACAATCAAGTCCTCTGAAAACGTGCATAGAAACAAAACTATTCCCAAAATTCTTTTCAGGTACTTTGAGGAGGAATCGTGTGAACCCGGCGACAACCACTCTCATTCGTCATGCGCTGTATGACGTCGGTAAATTGTCGCTCGGATAGCTGATCCACAATGCTGTCGGTTGCACGGTGTTCTTGCAGTGGAACAGTTAGCTGTGGATGAAATTATTAAGGCTGATGTCCATTTACAACTTATCGTGTGGAAGCAGGTGGATAACCGACTGGCGAATTCGGACTGCCGCCTGAGCCATAGCCCAGAACCAGAGGCTTTCCCGACGTACCCGCATAGTCACGTTCATAATCTTTCGTCACTTTGCCTATCTGATAAACTTGTGAAAGTTTTGTCATTGGGTCGAAAATTTTTCTATCCAAAGCAGCGTATTAGACAGCTTCATCTAGGTGTTCAATGCGAGCCATGCTCGATCAACTGGATGGCGGTGCGCTATCACCTCAAACACATTCGGAACAGTTTAAGACAACGCTGATCAGTGTATGCTACCAGTACCTTAGCGCGTAACCCAGTGTGCGTGAGATGCTGACAGATTATACGAAGGCCTAGTAGAACCCACAGAAGCACGACAACATCTTGATTACTGCACCTGTTAAAGACGCGGGGATAGTGTTGTTAGATAAACAACCGTACCTAAACAAAATGAACGATACGCCAAAGGATGATGCCATATTTCAAATACTGGAGTCTGAAAAGAACAAGACACTGCATTTGAGAAACATATTTCCAAACCCTTGAGAAATATTGAGCAAAGTGAGTGGGTTGACGCTTCACTATTCAAACAGGTGCTGCCCTCAGGCTCAGCTATACAAAAACTCTATGGCTTACCTTAAATTCCCGAAGATACCGTACACCCACGCCCGATTTTAGACATGATAAACTCATCATATCATACAGTGGTCCAATGGCCAATCAAAATTTTGGAACCATCCGGCAACGGAATAGCTCCAAGTAGCCTTGAGGATGAGTTTTAAATCGTTGAATCCATAGAACATCAGACCACTGATAATAAAAAATGTTATCATCGGACTTGTGCTGTATGTTCACGAACATGCATCTTAGAGAGCAAATTGATTTTATGCTTGATTACGTCCACACGAATGATATACAATTCGGGATGCCGGATGAACAAATCGAAGGCCCTCTGCTAATTTGCACGCGGGATATCCAGTTCCAGTTTGATGGGAAATTCTATCGCAAGAATGATTGGGTCGTAATGGGCTCGCCGCTAGGCTCTTTGCTAGCTGCCATTTTTGAGTGTGAGAATAAACAAGGCTAACAGGACTGATAGATCAGTGCGTGCTATATAAGTGTTATGTAGATGACATTTTCTGCATCGTCGACATTGACTACCTGTTATCACTAGCCAATTCAGCTCACAAGAAACTGAATTTCGCAATGAAAATAGAACAAAACTGACAACTGGCCTTCCCTGATGTTACACTATTGAAGCGTCCGCATGGATCGATTCAACGAGGCATGCACAGGAAGCGGAAGCAAAATGACCAATATACACACTTTTACAGTTTTGTCCTGATAGAGCAAAAACGGAATGTGATACGTTGCTTGAAAAATCGAATGTGCAAAATTTGTACTGAGAACACGCTAGGCAATGGGCTGAAGCTCTTATGTGAAACGTTTCATGCTAACGGATATCCAGACAAATTCCTAACACGGAATAGCCGTAGAACCGTGAGTTTTCTGTCGCGTGGATAGTCACTTACATGAACCCGCCCTGGAGAGCGAATTATCTGGTGCATCGATGGCCAGAAGGCTAGACACGATCCTGTTGAGAACGTCCTATGCCCCACAACTATGATTAACGTTCCTCTCTGAGCCAGCTGTTCGTCGTCACATCAAAGGCGCGGTGCCTAGTAGTGCTACCTTATTTTGTATTCACTCATTCACTGGTTCCTGTGGAGCAGGTTACATTGGTTGCACAACAAGGCGCTTGTTGGAGAGAATACGCGAACACCATTGAGCATGGCTGACGACCGGGCAACAACAAAAGATTTCCAGCGCACTGTTTGCCCCCGGCTGTTACGGGTCACAGAGTCAGTGTGGATATCGCATTCAAGTCGATCTGCCGTGTAGCATTTGTTCACATCGGAGGTGTGGAATTTCGCATCTTGGCTGCTGTGGAAGTGATTGGAATCCGGCTGCAAAACTCTAACCTGTGTGTGCAGAAGTCTTGTTCAAACAATGAAGTCAACATGGCCCGCCGCCTTTAGAACATGACACGGTACCACAGTATCCACGTCCATAATCTTCGAATGAAACTAGATCCGCACTGTATTAAGTTACACCAAATCCTGACTTGGCAACTAATTTCATATCTACTGCGTTGTATCCGGCTGGAAGATTACAAACCGAAAACGAGCTTGTTCGCCACGTTTTGACCTTTGCTGAAATAAAGATCACCTCGGGACAAGCGGTCAAGGACTGCAGATCGAGAATGGGACCGTCCGACACAGTCGGAAGCACAAGAGGCACGACTAGCAATGCGGTTGTTCTCGGAATAGCGCCATCTGATTGGTATCCGGAAGAATGCACTCGTCCATCACGTGCGTTAAATCCGATCGCCTTGATCGTTGCGAAGTTCGAAGCTGAAGGCTATAGCTAGTCAATGGGAAGACATGACAGGTTCGTACGCAAACTTTTTCTAGCATTGCTTTTCACGGACGCTTACCGACTCGTCCAAATGTGTCCTAAATACACGACCGTCGCCACACATAACAATGGCGGCTGCGTTTGAATCCACCAACCGTTCTGTACGTTTTGAGCATACTATGAGATACTGCGGTCCATTGTGATAACGTGTACGAAGCACAGTAACATAG
>LUCH01006594.1:0-14898 GCA_013368495.1 Paragonimus heterotremus
CTGCCACTGACAGATCCCAACCGCCAGTTGACTTTAGGAGCATTAAAATCACCAATAACGAGAATGCAAAAGCCTGATTGGCAAACCGACTGGAGTGATTTCAATAACGCTTCGTCTTCTTCTGGTTGCGCACCCGGACTTCGGTACACTCCGAAGACTATCAATGGGGGGTTGACATGGAGAAGGCTAGCGGCGGTTTGAATGTTCACGCAGCTGCCGCTATAGTTTACGGGTGACTGCCTTATAGAGCTTTTGATCAGGTATTGGTCAATGAGGTTTCAGTATTTCAAGGTTGAGAACGCCGGAGACGACGGTCTAGCGCAAAATTCAACGTCAACCTCAAATGCAGGACTAGCTAAAGACTTACGTCTGTTGACGCCATGACAAGTGGATAGTGTGATCTCAAGATTAACCAGTATTGGCCTAACCAATCAAATGTGGCAATTGTGTCGTTCGCCGGTGTAACGTATCGTGCTGCCGTGCTGTTGGCGCCACTTTTGTTTTCGATTGGGTAAGTCGTGTGCATGTCTTACTGGGCCTTTGGCTCAAGATTGTTTCTATTGTCTCCTTTCATAGGACTATGGTTGGAACCCTTACTTCAGAAGAACGCTGTCCCCCGGTGTCTCCACGTTGCTCAAAATTGGTTGACGATTGTAACCGGTACACGAAGCCAGAACGTCTGGCTTGCCTGTTACACCGGTATGTTATTTCAAGGCCGAAACGAGTTGGAAACAGCCATTTAGGCGCGAAAAGAGATTTTTCGAACTTTTTATGAAATATTAAAATGCATATTGCGGGACAAATATATAAATTTTATTGGATATACTAGTGGTGTTACAATAAGAAAAATCATCTAAATCTAAAATATGTTCACGCTAGTAGTTGCTCCGTCCAGTTGGCTTAGGCCATCATTAATGTTTTAAAAGAAGAGCATTGAAGAAATCAAAGTGAACTTGTGTTGGGACCGCTTAGGATGAGTTATAAAGATATCCATCAGTTCCGGACAAAACTGAGATAACATATTGGCATTCGTCAGTGAAGTATGCAGCTGACGAAAACATAGACCAACAGTCATTGGAACCATAAGCATCCATGTTCCGAATATAGAAGAATTGCAACTGAAACGGTAGAAGTGGGAATCAATGTTTCCGCCGGATAAATAACGAGCATCTAAGTTGGTAATTATCCGTGGAATAAGTGAGCATTGACTCGCATACACATGGCCAACTACATTAAGGCATGATCAATAAGCAACAAACAAAACAATAAACACGTTAATAATGATAGAGTGGGACGTGTTACGCATGTTTACACCACACCGTAGGTAGAAACAATCAGGTGACAACGCGGACCGTTTTCCACCAGAAACACTATCAGGGAAACAGACTGAATATATAATTCTGATATGTAACTAAGCAACAACCGTGGCGACATAGTTCTCATTAGGAATTACTGTGATATTTCGTGTGCAATGTAACGTGAGCACAACCTGGTCGAAAATTACAAAATATATTATACCCCCAAAACCGTGCGAAATTGAGCGTTTCCGCGGAAAAGACAGATGTATTCCACCAAAAAAATTCCAATGGAAGCATTTTCAGAACGTGAAATTGATTAGGAAAGCCAACATTATGCTTTTATCGAGAAAAATGGTGACAAATTTTTTAAACAAATTTGCGAATATGGGCAATTTTTCGATACAGCTGATTTTTCTTATTGTAACACCACTAGTATATTCAATAAAATTTATATATTTGTCCCGCACTATGCGTTTTAATATTTCATGAAAACTGGAAAATCTTTATTCGCGCGTAAATGGCCGTTTCCTACTCGTTTCGGCCTTGAAACACCATACCGGCGAACGACAAGTTTGCTTCAAATGTTAAAAATGACCAAAAGATGGTAATATCTAGGAAGAGTAGACTCGGTAACGAATATTTAAAAATGTATTTGCACAAATGCAACGGAAAATGTGTCAGTAATATAGGAATGACTCACTGACAAATCAAGGTCCGCTGAATTGAGTAGGCTATCACACGAGTGAAAGACAGCGCTAAACTGCGGGTTTGGAAAATTACCGAAGGATAATTCATACACGCGGCGTGGGATGACGAGCGTTCAGCTTCCATGGATTAATGGATACCCGGGGGCGAAATACTTTTCCCGTAGAATCACTTCACCTGTCCCGAAATCCGCACAAATGAAGAAGACAGAGACGGTGTGTTTTAACTCCCGTTTATTCTTGTTGCCGATCAGGCTCAAAAAGTGGTGGTAATGCTTTCAGACAAGTATACAGAATAAGTTAACAAAACGTTATATGCAGAGAAGTACAGAAAGGAGTAACAAAATTTAACTCTGAACTGTGGACACTTCAAACCCAAATACGTTGTATTTCGACGCAGTGCGTTTAAGCGGTTCTATCGCATCACAAGCCACATACCTGAGTATTGGCGCCAACATGATAAGTAATTTTGTATACTTCGATAAGATAATTTTCACCCTCCATCGTTCGACCGAATATCTAAATTCAATGATCTCGGTCAGTCTTGGTAGCTCAGATCTGTCGTAATCCCTAAAACGCATGCGCCAGGCTTTCATACTTTTCGGAGGATGGCAATATCTTTTTTAAGTTATGGTGATCAAGCGTGGACAACTTGTTCCAAATGGGGACAGAATGTGGCCGTGTGCAACGAAAATAACACCGCTGGAAATGGTGTGGTTATCGCGTATTTCGGTCATTATTACGCTCAGCGCGCTTGTTCTGCTGCTGCGGCTGCAAACTGAGCGGTCGGAGCAAACGTACTGATGAATAAAACCCTCAAGTCTATGGTTTTCTGGATCGTTGTAAGTTTGAATTTTCGTTTATGTACGTCCCTGTGTTACCTGTAAGTCGATTGTGAAGAGTTAGAGTGTATAGGGCTTATTAGAACTTTCGGCGATAATTTCCCCGGGAATTACTTCTTCACGGGATTCGCTTTGAAGGTCGTTCAAAAGGCAAAACGGTCTTTCTGACGTGAATCTTCGATTTTGAAATATTTTTTGATGTTTGAAATCGGAATTCCAGGCAAAGTACCTACAGTACATCCATTGTAAATAAGCGTCGTTGATACAAAAGTTGGGATACATCGAATAAGTCCCAAAGGTACTGGCTTGGTGATAAAAAACGTTCCCACTGCTTTCGCGAAAACATCCCGTTATTGGCACTAGCTCACTTTCCTAAGTTTTATAAATGGGATCATAGCAATTTTCGAGGTGAAACACGTCATCCTATAGTCTGTTGAACTGCAATGCCAACTCTGTGTGGTCGTATATTCCCATTTCGACCATATCTTCAAAACGCCGCAAAATAAAGCACTCTCCGGCTAGGATGACGTATTTAACCTCGAAAATTGCTATGATCCCATTTATAAAACTTAGGAAAGTGAGCTAGTGCCAATAACGGGATGTTTTCGCGAAAGCAGTGGGAACGTTTTTTATCACCAAGCCAGTACCTTTGGGACTTATTCGATGTATCCCAACTTTTGTATCAACGACGCTTATTTACAATGGATGTACTGTAGGTACTTTGCCTGAAATTCCGATTTCAAACATCAAAAAATATTTCAAAATCGAAGATTCACGTCAGAAAGACCGTTTTGCCTTTTGAACGACCTTCAAAGCGAATCCCGTGAAACGAAAAATTGCCATTCCCACTTTAGTGTCGCTTCGCAAATTTTTAAGGTGTCGTCCTAAAGGACGTCCGGTTCAGAATCACTTTCAGCCAGTTTATATCATCTCCATGCAGGAAACACATAACTACCAGTTTGTTTGCCAGTTCGTTCGTGCATACCAGGACGGTCTGAGGAGCGTTGACAGAAACTGGCGGTAGACCAATTAACAAGTTACGTCGGCAGCTAGAAACGTCTGAGTGCAAGGATAAATTGTAGAGGACGTTCCAGCTTCTCAAAACTTCCGACCCGACGTCTTTTAGATGATCTAGACAGCACACACCCACTCACTTCTCCATCCAGGATTTCTGTGACTTTTCAAAAACGTCCGATAATTTTACCCAAAGACGTGCTCCCTACAAATCCATGTTGAGCAGTTATGAAACATTTATGCGGGCAGAAATTTATGCAGATCTCGTAATATGGTTTGAAAATCTTCCCCGACCGCGTTAGTAAGGCTTGCCGGCAGGTGATTTCCAACATGTGATCAATTATTAACTTTGAAGCCAGGAATGATGGTGGCCTCCTACTAGTCTGTCGACCAAACCTGTATTTCACGACAGATTGAACGATTGAGCAAAGGGCGACGCCGGAGTTTTGTTCAGGGGTTTCAGGATGGCCGAGCGGATGTTGTCCGGTCTTTTGACTCCGTGCTCCCTAATAGGCATATCGCTTGTTCGATTTGATGTTGCTTAATTTCCCTATCCACGTTGATAGTGCTGCTGAGGCTGGAAGTAACTTGGGCACTCAGTTATCCGAACGACGAATACTTTATACTTTCTCAGAAGCGCGTCCGCTATGCCCCTGTCGGCCGATGTGATTTCCCTGCCACGGGAAAGCGTGGTCCTGATTTACTACTCTTAAGGAAGACTTGGCCTTAGGAGGAACACAAAACCTCTCAATTTACTGTTTAGTTTCACGTGCTAGATTGAGCCCACCCACCATACGAGCATCTCTTGCTATCACAGTTTTTTTTGTTTCGAGCTCTTTTGTACAAATTGAATGCACGTACTTAACACCTAAGCCGTATGCTAACGCCGGAGTGCATTCTTGACGTTGGAGCTAGCAATGACTTCCCTTCCCCGTATGACTAGTTTTTGAGAGATGTCCTATCCTACAGGAGACAGAAAATTTCCAGTGTATTGTGCCTAAAAATATTGGCGCCCTTTCTGCAAACCGATGGGTTCCAGGTCACTATATCTATTTCTATTATAGATTTCTTGCGGTTAGCTGGGTTCAGTTCAGTTCAGTTCAGTTTCCAGGACAGAGCTGCTTCAGCCGGAAGTTGTCCAGTTTCTTGCAACAGTGAGCTTCTGAGGGCGCACAGTGCTGCGACAATAAGGAGAAGAAATTCTTCACTTCCATGAGTTAATGTGAGGGCTACCAGATAAAAGCTGAGGAGTTTAAGCTATCAATGCATGTGACACGTTTGTGCTGACACCGCCTTAAAGATTTATGATCGAGTTTAGTGTTGAGGCTATCTCACCAAGTCAGAATGTTGCGACCATGCCAACATATCGTTGATGTGGAATCGCCGAAAATGTTAAAAGCTTGTGGTCGGATGCTTTACCACTAACAGATTCCTTCGAACTCTTCTTGCGTCTTCGACGTTGCGTGGAACATACCAAAGCCCGGTATGATCAAAATACTTAAAAATAGGAGAATCTATTACATCGGTAAGTTTACTGACGTAAGCTAAGGGACTCTATATAAAGTTCAACGGCGCGCTAGTTGTGACTCTGAATGGCCTACGGAACTCGTCATTGAATTTAACTATGTACGTGCGGCAGGATAGGTATTGTCTTAATCACAAGCAAACATCACTGTGTGGGTCCATCTTAATTAGCTTGTGATCGATTTTGATAACCGCTTCCGTAAAATCTGAGAAAAGGCCATCAACCGGGAAGCGCTCTTTGAAAGCTTCTTTCCTCACGTCAGCAGCAACGGGTTGTTTGTTCGTGCACGGGTAAGTGTTTCTGGTGACGCACTGCCCCAGTGCCATCACTGGGTGGGTATTTCAGTGCGCTGTCTTTTGCGGTCACAACATGTTCTCCCTCGGGAAATCGGTAACTCTGCTGTCAATCAACTTTAATGTGCTTGTTAGCCAAACAATCATCCTGTAGCTAATGCGGCTTGATCTATCTCCATTCTTGTAGATAAGGGAGATGATACGGTGCATCCTAGTGACTAGAGTAAAATGAATGGAATGTGTGTTGGAACAAACTACCAAACCGTTCCGCCAGCTCATCTACGCATGTTAAAATAATAGGGGTATCTCATCAAGTCAAGATTGTTGATTTCGTCGAAGTCCGTTGGATAGTTTTTATGATTGCTGCGCTTGGTACGACTAGTGTTAAAAGGTGGTTTTGTGATTTGTTATAATCCTTAAATAAACTGCATTAATCATCCTTAGTTTCACTTCAGCTACTGCAGCCGTTTCTCGTACTGGTATTCAACCCAGGCTCAGTAAATTTCTAACTGCCAAAATTAGACACCTCCATCTGTTGATAAATGGATTGAGAATAACACAACGTTATGAGCAAGTAGTAATGCTCTACGTTTCAACCACCTCGGGTGGCCTTCCTCAGGAGTGTTGTAATCGAACTCACACCAATATTCCTCGAGCAACTTATAATCCCTATCATTCCTCAGTCTGTGAACAGTCATTTTGCTCCGACCCTACCAGTGACCATTCGGTTGCGTGAGCTAAATTCCGTTTTATCGTCCCCTATTACTGAGTGGTGCCTAATTGTTCATTTCGTTGTACTAATGCAATTCTTGATAAGTTTTTGAGATTTTCACATTCGGGGTGTGAGAAATAATTTTCTTGCATAGTTATAAAGTTGTTGCCATAACAACTTCAGTGTTTACGGTCGTCTTCTCATCAACCGGTTCTGAGATGAATTGTTTCCCTCGCCGTCGGATATGAAGAAAAGCATTTATTGGACCGCTTGATTGTGCGCGACTCATTTGGAAGTTGAATAGTTGATGGACGATTCAATAGCAGTGGTTTATAATGATGATGGTAAAAATAATGATAAATTTGTATCTCGCAACGCACTTGTGAGAAACCCTGGTTACAGGGGCGGCGTGGGGCGTGCGTTACCCAAGGTGAAATTGGAGGACGAACCCGGTGGACAATTAGGAGTGAGAGCTGTGGTGCATGGTTCCGTTTCGGTTAAGCTACCAAAAACAAATTGAGCACTTAATAACTCCACTGTCTATGAATGAGTGGTAGGAATCCACGAAGGTCTGACAAGAAATGATATGGCAGACTGACCTGGTCAATAAAGCCAAGTGCCCGAGGAATTTTCAAGGACAGCTGGCAGTGGACCATGCAAGTAATAATTGGTGAACCCTGCAGTTGGCGCGTACGGCTTGTGCGTGTTGATGCTTTTAACGTGTGCCGAGTATGACTCGCTTGCTCCGTTATGGAGAGGCGCATTTATTTGGGCCGATTTCTATTTCATTAGACCACTGGATGGGGTATCAGCTTGGACGACTATCAGGCAAGATGAGGCAGAGGTGAGCCACCTATCGCTGTTTTTACATGTGACGTGATATAATCTAAACATTCACTTACCATACTATTTTCACCAGACGGTGTCAGTCGGTTGGAGAAATATTTTGCCGCATTGTTAGAGAGTTGGTTTGCCCGAAATTTCATCGAGTCAATACTGGAGATCTAGCGTAACCAGGTAGGTCAGTCTCTTGTCCTGGTATGTCAGGCGGTGACGACGTTCTTCCTACGCATTTGGTGTTATGCTTCTGTTACTGGACAAATTGTCGCAATTCCTGCAATTTTCACCGGCAGAAACATCAGTTAACATGTACTATCAGCTAGAGATGCGTAGTCTTAATTGGGTAGCGTCTACCTTCAAGCGGGCAAAAGACGCTTCGTAGGTCAATTAACACTTTCGAGGTCGGCTGTGCCAGATTTCTGACGTTGTGTGGAGTCGAGGAGCTACTGGTTATTTCCGGTATCTCGGTCATTTCACCATGTTAAGACCCACGAGGTATACTCGTACCAGACGCTCCATGTTCAAACCTCGGTAGACTTGCGAGAAGTTGGAGCACTTACTGGGGGTTGTTTTTAACATGTGCCATCTCTAAAACACAGTGGGCGACATTTTTGTGTACAAGGTGATTCACAGTGGCCTGGAGTTTGTGATAGAGCCCAGGCGTTCTGTGTGCGGATAGCAGTTAAAAAGACGATGTTCCGCATTGGCCTATGTCCAGGTGTGGTTTGGCTCGAACAGATATCCACCAGATAATGTCGTCTGTGAGCGGGCAACGCATTCGCAACTTTTAACCACCCTACACAGTGTACATTCAAACTACACGTCTGACCACTTTGGAATCTTCTGAGGCAACAGTATGCCGTTCGTCATGTCTACTTGACCGCCCAAGGAAAGTGGAGTTTCACTCTCAGGCACGAATCATTAGGTCTGGGCACAGAAGGTACCATTAGCATAATCTTCTCGAAATCTATCTCGCCAGTGTGATACAGACTGACTGAGGGAATCCATCTTAGCGGGGTGAACTCATGACACTGACCAAGCCCAGAGCGTTGGTGCTCTGGGTTCTAATTTGAGGAATGTTTTCTTAATTCTGACATTCTACTAAACGCTTAGAGCTTTTTTGTTTAACCTTCACGCGGCTATTAGTTTAAGTAGATGAAATCTTCACTACGAAAATAAGTGGAGCAAAACATTCAACCGTACTATTCAGTGTACTGGTTAAAAACAGGTTTGAAACTTCCACGTTGCATAAAAGGTGGAATACCGCCAAACTGAGCTCCCAGGTCAACAACCTTCTGGCCGTTTAAAATAAAAGGGACGCACTGTTCCCACTGAGACGAAAGAGGTGAAGGGTGCAACGGAAAAAATAAACGGCAGAGAGAACAATAGGTTTGACTGAAACAGAATAAAAGTTGGGCTAGTGAACGTATGAACAACAACCCACGATTATAATACAAAATGATAGCACCAGCGATAATAGCCTCTGCCAGGAATATTGCTACATCCGGATAAGAATGCTTAAACTCTGAATATTTCACACAATGTCACGGAACGCTATGCGGCGAAATGTTCCAGTTCCAACTTAAATTACGATACCGTGCTAGCCTTTACTATATTTGTAAACAATTTGGTGCGGTGGTCTACAACTCCATTTGCAAACGAACCAACCCTCAAGGAACTTTTAACTCGAGTCCGTTAGATTAAAATTGTGGTCCCTCAGCCGTAGGTTCAGGTTCCGCGCCGGAAGTTTTGCTTGTTTGTAGTCTGAAAATCCCCTCATTATTCAAAAAACCACAATGAGATGACTTCTTTTCCTTCGCTCCCTAACAGGAGAATGTCCGGAAATGTAGACCTAACAACCTGACCACTTTTTCAATCGTCACTATCAAACCAGTGAACCTCCCGTGTATCTGCACCATTACTTTCTTGGCCACTAGGAGGATGGGTTTCACGCTTATACTGCACATCCAGAACGCAGTCTGACGTTGATGAAAATAGTGATTGAGAGTCGTTAGTAACAGAGGTCTCAGTGACACCTTCTTTCGACAAGTCTCGGCTGCATAGATACAAGCAGTGATGTTGATAATTATCGCAAGACACGAGGTGAGATGTAAAACGCAATAATTGCTGACAACACAATGAGAGGTCTGTGACAAAATGGGGAAAACAAAAATAAACATAAACCATATGCTTTGGGGTGATGTCGCGCATATCATGGACCCAGAGAACATTCACATCACACCACACTGAAGACCCGCGGTCAGCGAGTGGTGGAGCACTAGGGGTGATAATTGGTGGTCTGATAGTTTGATACTAACATGGTGAAGCACCGCAGAACAAAACCTTATGCTTTCGACGTTGGTGACAACATCGACCAAAAGTCGTGAGAAAAAGAATTTTGATTGTCACGTCCACCGTATTAGCTGTGGCTGTGACAGTACGGGGAGTCAAAACAATGATCAACAGATCCCTCACTTTTCACCTGTTTTGCTGTTATGTTCTCCTTCAGCGAAATTGCTGATTGGCCACACTGGGTTTGGAATGGATGTTCTGAAGATTCTATATCGACCAGGTTGAAAATCACCAGTCGTACTGGCAGCCGTCACTGAAGTCTGCAGTCGGTGTAACCACTGGCCAGCAGTCACCAGGTTCGCTAATATCCATACTGCGCTTAGACATGTGACTGCTGAAATTGCAGAAGAGAGTGTCGATAGAGGTGCTGTCGGGTCTTGAATGCTAGTCGTGGACCGTGATGTTTTTTCCTTTGTCGTCGTCAGAAAAAGTATTTTACCGAAAAACCGCTTTATTAGCTTGGTAGCTGGTGCAGAACATAAAATGGCTGAAACCCGCCTCATGCAGTCATATCTAGTCGTTTTAACTGACCGTTAGCTGAAAACGACCTTACCGTAAATCTTATTCGGAATTTGTTGTAGCTGCTGTTGTTATGGTCAGTTGCGTGTGGCCGTGTTAACGCAGGGATGTCGAAGAAACTTAATAATTTATCTGTAATTTCTTTCGTTTATTTGTTGTTTCGCTTTCTTTGTTCACTTTTTAATTATAGGAAATGGATTGTTTTGCGACTTTCAAGGCGATGCTTGAGGATCTTGAATTCCGCACTCTCTTACAGTTCCAAGAGTGCCTTCAGTAGTACATGGAGGATGTGAGCCTCATTTATGTTCGTGGAACTAGCCGTTGGTCGAAAACTGTTCCGAAGCACGACAAGGTAAGGCGGCACGGTTACT
This sequence comes from Paragonimus heterotremus, assembly GCA_013368495.1. Classification (NCBI taxonomy): domain Eukaryota; kingdom Metazoa; phylum Platyhelminthes; class Trematoda; order Plagiorchiida; family Troglotrematidae; genus Paragonimus; species Paragonimus heterotremus. Next base: position 10,471 of record LUCH01006594.1, read on the forward strand.
TTAAGAACATACAGATTTGTTATCGTTGCAAGGAGTATGAAGGGCGTAGGAGTGTATGCGGGGATGTGCTACGTGTCTAATGGGTTAGCTGTTGTTAGTTTTAACAAACCATTTCTCGTGACGCACGTTGCAGATCACGATTCCATGTGGTCCGACGATATGCCCGTCTGATTGTGAGCTCTTTCTAGTTCTAGCGCAACCTCCCCCTCAGTCGTCTGCTACGTGCATCCCATCTTACTAATCCTGGACTGACTCTCAGTGAATTGAACGATGGCAGAAGCCCGTTCCAGCACAATGCACCAGCTGCTGGCATTAAGCGTTATGTAGCGGATGTCTACAGGAAGTTTATTGCAACTGCTAACGTTGGAAACATCCACCGCAGGTTAAAGCCTACAATGTCAAGTGTATTTGTCATGTTAGGGTGGTAACGGAACATGAAAAACCTCAAGGTTTTGTTGTCGGTGATTGGTGCTAGGGATGAAGGTAACAGGTATGGCCATATCTGCTTTGTCCAGCAAACGCAAATGGAACTAATTCGAGCTTTCCCGCATGTTGTGAATGTGGATACCACCGCGGGACAAATAGGCACAAGTATGTCATTTTATATTTCTTCATACTTTTGAAGCCGGGAGTTATACAAGCTCTTTGTAGCAGACGGTATCGGACACGGCCAGTCTGTGATGTATGGGCACGTTCGTAGTGAGGAGTATGTTACACTAGGCAGACTATTCGAAATTTTTCGGGTAATGATGGGCCAGCCGATCGCGGTGAAAACATTTGTCACAGATAAGATGACTGCGCAAATGAGGGTATCCCATGTGATGTTCGTCTGCTGCATTGTTGTTACTTTCATGTACGTGATGCCGCACGTAGGCATGTAAGTGGATAAAATTCGTCCGTCATGTTCGTTAAAAAACGTTTTTTTAGGTGTCGTTATCTCTTCCACCGGGTGACTACAGTAGACAAAGAGGGACAGTTAGTTGCACCCTTACACTGTCTACCATTGGTTCAAACGCGACTTGCATATCATCCGCCGAACCGATGAGAAGTTTCTGAGTTATTTCTTGTATTCTTGGCAGTACACCAAGCCCACGCGGGCCATTCATGCGCAAAGTTACGTTGTCCACTTCGGTAATCGTACGAATATTAGGCCTGAGAACGCAAGCGGACGGTTGAAGAAGAGGACACACAGGAGACGTCCTAGCTGTTGCCATTCAGAAAATTGGGATCTGCAGCTAATGGCTGATGCGGGAGTACAAAATACAGACGACCTACGGATGCGATCGTCCTGAGGTTGTCGAGGTTGACTGGTACGTGAAGAACTTCCTTCACAGAACGACTACGTTCGTAAGCCCTCTTGTACAAAAACACCTGGATAGACGAACTCCGCGACCTCACTTCGAAACAGTAACTGAGTACAAGGTAAGTGGTACTCTAGTAGTCTCCGTGATCATAAGAGCTTCGTGTGCAACGAGATGGCGACACTTTCCTGGTGAATAGCGCGCGTGAGCGCACTTTTCACAGTTCAATATGACTTCCACGCATACAAATTCTGTCGATGTTTCGGAAGCATTCCTACCCCTGCGGTAAAGCTTTTCGTAGTTTTGATTTCCGTTTACAAAGACCACGTCCCCATTCACGAGCGGTGGCTGGCGGAGTACAACCTGCGAATTCTACGGTTGGTAGGCCCGCGACTTCGGCTCCTTGCTGCGGCCAGCTGCAACCATCATTATAAAGCTCTGCATAATGTACTTAGAAAACTGCATGACTGCAACAGCTGCACGGCGGTGACATGATTTAACAGCATCATTGATTTTGTCAGTGAAATGGTAGGATGTGCTAGGACTGGTTCAACTTTATACGACTTCCCTATTGGCGCACATAGAAGCAGTAAGCAACAGAAATGAGTACAAAGCCTGAGACGGGATTGCGATGTGGATCCTGCGGCGACTCCGTACAGATGGACAGCTGAAGCTGTAATGTTAATCGGCTGATTTTTCATTCTGAATGCATCCAAATGGCGGACATAAACGGAAATGCATTCTGTGGCAAGCAGTTTTAACCCCAGTTACCTGGTAGGCGCACGTTCCAAAGTATTAAACTCGTCAGTCCCTTCTGCTTCGGCCATTGATCGCCAACTAATATAAAAAACAAGTCCCGCACACCACCCACAACGGATGTCGACCTAGACCGGTCCGCTGACAGCGTACCGCCTGCACGCCGGCTGAAGAAAGTGCGAATCAACCTAACCTGGAACGATTGTCCTGCCTGCGAAGACTGCTTGCAGATATAAGATGCGCTGAACGAGGTGATGAGGACCTTATGTGATACACGGCATTAGTCATCCGGAACGACACTTAGAACGCGTGAAAACCATCGGCTACATTCTGTGCTGATGAAGGGTGTAGGTAGTATACCTTCTTCCACTGTCTTTAAAAACATTATTCACCTCCATATCCCCACACTTTCGTTTTCGGCGACTCTACCCGTCCACCTATGTGTGTTTCAGCATACGGCACTTTTTGGCTTAACTAGCAAGGTAGGAGAAATGAATGGGGCAGTTACGCGTCTAGGCATGGAGTACTGGTTGGCTTGACTCTTAAGGTAGGACAAATGGACGGGGCAGTTTTGTGTCTGTAGACATACGCTTATGAGCATGAAATACTGTTTGCCCCCGCCGGTAAGCTGGGACAATTGCATGGAACTGTTGTAAGCTTTTGAACAAGAAGTGTTCCTATATGTCTTTCGTTCAGCAGGTCACCTCGTTCGCATTTCAGCGTGTGCCATGATTCCATGGAAGTGTTTACGACAGTGGTAGCAACCATTTGCTATGCATACCAAATACTATTGAAGAAATACGACTGACTCGCCCAGTTTTTGCGCATAATCCTACATTGTAATATGTACACCGGATTTTTTATACGATGGCAGCCCTGCAAAGTTTGGTCCGTAGTGGATAAGCGGATTTGTGCTAGAACCTCGTCTATCAACAATTTAGTACACCTTTCTCGAAGAGCAACCCAAACGTAGTCCCAACAAGCATCGAACTATAGAACGCAGTGGGTTATGGGAAAAATCATATATTTCCGGTAGTGTTTGGAAATATGATAAGTAGTTAGATCTAGCCTGGTCTGGAACCGACGACAGCAACCAAGAGGAAAAAGAAAGAAAGGGCGAGATGTGCTCCAGTCCACTCGGCGGCACTCAAAAGCGCCCCAGGCGAAAAGTGCGTTGAACCTCCGAATGAGTTAAACAACGCTGGAAAATGTCAGCGTTAAACGACCCTGAAGAATGAAATGGTAGATGAGTCGTTGGAAATCTGGAAAATATTCATTGCGCGCAATTAGTTGCACGGCGGAAGAAAGTGGCGCTGGGTTCTTATCAGGCCTCCTGTAGCAGATGTACACAAAATAATGCGTGCAGAACAGACGAGCGGGAAAATACGGTTGCAGCCGGGATCCTTAGAGAAGGCACACGATCTCTGGTCATTACGAGTCTTCATGTTCCAATGACGGTTCAGTCGCTGGAAGTTTAGTCACGTTTTCCTGCTCACTTACACTGAAGTTTGAACAAAGGTATGTGTTTCATTTGCACGACACCGATTTTCCTTATAGTTCAGCATCAATTCTCCTAAACAACACAGAATGCAACCTTTCGTTATTATTTTATTAATCCCCTTGCCATTGAACTACCGTACATTCCCTGCCTACTTTTTCGGAAGATTTAAACAAAAAACTTTTCCAGCAGTAACATTCCACGATTTCAGTAGCCGAAATAGGCCTCGAAATTACAACTTCACCCAAAGGAGTACAAAGATGTTTACAGTTACACACAACTACACACAGTCCGTTTGACCGATCATAAGGTGTTCACCAATTCATACACTTTCATGTAAGGGAAAATCGGTGGAACACGGACAACCTGTTTACGATAGTAATTGTTTTAACCTGATTAACTGCAGCTATGAACAGCGTTTCAGGATGCGGTATGCGTCTACACTAGTAGCTGCTCCTTCCGGTCGACGTTAATCACTAACAGCATTGAGAACGAACATATGCAAGAAGTGATGAGAAACTTGCACTTGAAGCGTTTGGGGATGGATTCTACCCATCATTTTTGATTCCGTTGGTTGTCATGTTGACTAGAAGATTTTTCTGTACCGCGACAAATACTTGGCGTTTTAAACATCAAACTGTAACTGCCTAAGAGGTATACCTCCCAGTGATCGGCAGGCAGTTGGGGTTCATCTGTTTCCGCATACTGTTTCGTATGAGCGTCACGCAGCTTCATTCTAGTTGGAAGCAATGCAGTAGAATGAATGAAATTCGCTTCTGAAGCTTCTCGGTGACAGTGTGGAACATAATATTGTTAGGGCGTCCACCCTATTACCGTCACAAGGGCTACGTGTGATGGGGAAAACGTGAATAT
>LUCH01006594.1:15805-30104 GCA_013368495.1 Paragonimus heterotremus
AGTAATACTTAATGAAGGCTATGCCGCCACGGTCTTTGGCTGATTATTCACCTGAATTATATATTCAGCCCGATTCCTTTATAGTATGTCTGGTGGAAAAGGGTCTACGTTTCCACTTGGTTGTTTCTTCCAACGGTAGAGCGTAAACATGGATAACACGTCTCAATCTATCAGTAACAACGTGCGTGTTGTTTAGTTTATTGCTTATTGACTATTTTTGAATATAGCTTGCCACGTGTACGCGAGTCACTGCTCATTTATCTGACAGATAATGATCAAATTTGATATTCATTATTTACCCGACGGAAACATTGATTCCCACTTCTACCACTTCAGGTACAACACTCCTACCTTCGTATCGTGGACGACTATGATTCCGATGACAATTGGTCTATGATTTTGCCGGTTACAGACTTCAATGACGGCTGCCAGTGTGTCACCTCATTTTTGACCAGAACTGGAGACCATTACAACTTATGCCCAACGGTCTAAGTACACGTATATTCTGAAGTCTCTTGATTTCTGCTCATCAAATTCGGTCATAGGTTAGGTAAACTGAACGTGGGAGTTACTTGTATGAACGCAAACTACAAAATTAGGCGTTGATCATGCCTTAAGTGAACTGGATGGAGTAGCTACCAGTGTGACCGCATACCACCTACTTAGGCGTTGATTACAGCTTAAGTGGACTGCACGGAGCAGCTACTGGTGTGAACGCATATCACTTACTTAAGCGTGATTATTGCTTCGGTGAACTGGACGGAGCAGCTTCTAGCATGAGTATATGTGACGTGTCTTGACTTTGATCATAGGTTAAGTGTACTGGACGGAGCAGCCACTAGTTTGGGCGCGTACTATATACCCGGGCGTCAATCATAATTTAAGTCATGTGGACGGAACAGTGACTGACATGAATACATGAGACATGATTAGACGTTGATCATAGCTTGAGTGAACTGGACGGAGCAACTACTAGCATGGGTACATGTGACATGCTTAAACGTTGATCATAGCTTAGGTGACCTGGACGGAGCAGTTACTAGCATGAATACATGTGATATGCTTGGACGTTGATTAGAGTTTGAGTGAACTGGACGAAATAGTTGCTAATGTGAACGCATACTACTTGGTCAGGCGTTGATCATAGCTTGAGTGAACTGGACAGAGCAACTACTAGCATAATTATATGCTTTACCGTTTATCATAGGTTAAGTCAACTGGAAAAAACGATTCAAGCGTTCAACTCTGTCCACCCAAATCTGCCATTCGCAGTTGAGTACGAGGATGAGAACAGTTCAACCTTCTTGGACATCCTGGTTAGACGCCGTTCGGACGGTTCTATCGAACGTTCTGTGTACCATAAGCCAACGTGGACGGGACAATACAGGAAGTTTGTGAGTGTTACTCCTGTTGCGTACAAAGATCTTTAGTACGCACATGGTTTTACAGAGCACCAAGAATGTGCTCCCAAGACAGATTACGAGCCGAGCAAACAGTGTTGTATGAAACGTTCCGTGCTAACAGTTTACCCGAACGTTTCATTGAAAAGTATAGCAAATTTACTCCTGCGATAAATACAACTTTGGACGTCCCTGAAAAAGATGTTTACATCAAACTCCTCTTCAAAGGAGATAGTCAGTTCAACACCCTTGGTAAAATGATCAACGCCGCACTAAAACGGGTGTATAATGCAGCAAAGCTTGTCCTGCTCTCACAAACCACTAGGTTACTTCTACCCCCGGTCAAAAAGCAAACCCCTATGTCTTCCAACAGTCATTGCATCTATCAGTTTTTCTGCAGTTGCGGAAACACATGCATTAGTAGGACAGAAGGGTTGGAGCACATGCCATACTGCTTGAGAGTTGCAATGTCTAACCCGCCAATGAGTGACACTCAGCGAGGACGAAACGCCGCTTCATCCACTGCCAGGCGCTTGTCGACTACAGGTCACGGTGTCAATACCGCATCCTTGTTTGAGATCCTGATGAACGCTCAAAACTTCTCGAACTTATTGAAGCTTTGTTGATCAGCCGGCCCTATGGGCATAAAACAACTGACTTTTAACCTTCGTTTACCGTGGGTTTGACCGTGAGTGCCACTCACGGTTCAGCCTAACCTGTACTTCTGACCGTTTCATTTAAGTCTTTTTTTGTTTTGTTTTCATGTTAGTCACACGTTTACGACTGATGAGAGTGTGCGAAATGAATTCATATCGTAATTTGTGACTTCTGACTATTCTACTCAAATTATATAACATGCTTCAACATTATTGCATGCGTTGGTTATTTCGATTCATATGTCTTGCGATGAGATTGGTGGGTGCTCCGTCCTGTTGAAATGAACCATGATCAACGTCTAAGTATGTGTTATGCGTCCGCACTACTAGCTGCTCCGTCGAGTTCACTTAAGCTATGATCAACGCCTAGTTATGCTGTACTTATTCACCTTAATGACTGCTCCGTCCAGTTGACTTGAAATTTGCCAAACTGTGCTCCATGCTTACACACCTATAACTGCTTCGTCCATTCGTCCTACGTTACGAGTTGCGCCCAACCGTCCCCTATGCTAAAACACATAGGTGGACGAGTGAAGTCACTAGGGACAGAAACACCAGGATAGAATCTTGAATTATGTATTTGATAATTGTGGATAAATGTACATACTACCTCCACCTTTTCTCAGCACAGAATATATCCTTTGGTTTTCATATGTTATTGGTGTTCTACCGGATAATTAGAACCGTGTATCACATGAAGTCTCCATCACCATGTCGGTCATCGCAAGTGATACCTGCAAGAAATCTTTGTACGCATATATGAAGGGACTTACTTTCTGCAATTATATCAACAGGATAGTCGCTCCAAGTGGTGTTGATTTACGCTTCCTTCGGCCCGTGTGAAAGCGTCACACTGTCAGCGGACCAGTATAAGTCATCATTCGTCGCGGGTGGTGTGCTAGACTTGCTCTCCGTTGTCGCTGGGGAAGTGCGAACAACGACTGAAGTATATGGAACTGACAAAAATAAGGGTCCAAAACGTGCACTTACCAGACGACTGAGGTTGAAGCTGATTGCCACAGCAGGGGTATTCGTTGATGTCTGCCACTTGGATACATTTGGGGTGAAAAATCAGCTGATCGGTATCACAGCAATAACCACCCATCTGTAAGGGTCGCCATAGTGTCCACATGGGAGTCCTGATGTAGACTTTTCACCAACCTTGGTTGCATGCCGTTTGTAGTTGAACCCACCGGGAAGTCCTATAAAGGTGAGCCAGTATTAGTACGCTCCGTTATCTTACTAGCGAAAGCAATGATGGTGTTCAAGCAGCCAATGCCGTGCAGCTGTTGCAGTTATGCAGTTTTTCGAGTACATGATTAAGCGCTTCATAATGGCGGTCGAAATTGGCTGCAGCAAGCGGCCGAAGCTGCCGGCCTACCAAACGCCGAATCCGCAAATTGTTTTCTGCAAGCCACCGCTCATGAATGGGGACCTCACCTTTGTAAAGGAAAATGAGTGCTACAAAACACCTTACCTTAGGGGTAAAGATGTTTACGAAACACTGATAGAATGTGAATGTATGGTAGTCACAATATACGGTAAAAATTGCACTCACATGTGCCATGTACGCTATCGACGACAAAAGCGCCGCAATCTTGTTGCACTTGGAACTGCAATGTTCAAAGTGATCACTAGAGAAGTGCTCACCCGGCACTCAGACATTGTTTCTTAATGGAGTCGTGGAGCCCGTCCCTTCAGATGCTTTTGGAGAAAGTGACCTGCGAACGTCGTCATTCTGTGAAAAATGTTCTTCACGTACTAGTCAACCTCCACAACCTCATGACGGTCGCACCCATAGGTCGTTTGTATTCCATACTCCCGTATCAGCCACTCACCGTGGTTCGATATTTTCTGAATGGCGACGGCTAGGAAGTCTTTCGGGTGCGTTCTCTTCTCCAGCCGCCCGTTCGCGTTCGCTAACCTATTATTCGTTCGCTTGCCGAAATGGACAACACCGCTTCGAGCATGGATGGCCCACTTCCGCTTGATATACAGCCAATCACCCAGCAAATAATTCAGAAACTTCTATCCGTTCGGCCGATGATGTACAGATTACGTTCAAACATACGGTTGGCAGTGTAACAGTGCAACTTACTCTTCATCATTTTCGGCCGTAGCCATTCGGTAGAAGAGAAAACGACTGCGAAAAGAGTTTGTCTTACAACAAACATGACGGACGAATTTTGCCCACTTACATGCATACGTATGGCATCGCGTACATGAAGATAACACAGCAGGATGTCGCAGCCGAACACTACATGGGCTGCCCCCATCTGCGCAGCCACCTTATCCATGACAAATGTTTTCAGCGCAATCGGCTTGCCCATCATTTCCCGAAAAGTTTCGAAAGTCTACGTAGTGAAGCATACTTCTCAATACGTACGTACCCGTATATCACGGGTCGGCCGTGTCCCATGTCGTCTGTCACTAAAAGCTGATATAACTTTCAACTTCGAAATTATGAGAAATTATACTATATACTTGTGCCTGTTTCTCTCATGAGTTGCATCCACATTCACAACATGTGGGAGACGTCGAAATAGTTCCATCTACATTCGCTGGGCAAAGCAGATATGCATATATCGGTTGCCTTCATCCCTCAAAGTGCGCACCTCAACTATAACACTAATCACCGACAGCAACTTATCAAGGTTCTCTAACATACAGTGATCAATCTTAAGTGACAAACGCACTTAACATTGCAGGTTTTAGTTTGCGGTGGATGTTTCCAACGTCAGAGGTTGTGATAGACTTCCCGTAAACATCCGCTACACATTGCTTGGTGTCGGCAGTTGGTGTATTTTACTGGAGCAGATCCCCGCACTCGTTCGACTCACCCACATTGAGCCCACGATTCTTGGGATGGGACTCATATAGCAGACGATTGAAAGAATGGCTGTGCTCCAACTCGAAAAAGCTCACAACCAGACACGCATCTCGCTGGACCACATGAAATCGTGATATGTAACTGACGACAGTTAACCCACTCGACACGTCACGCATCTCTGCATACACTCCAACGCCTTTTATAATTCGTATAACGATACTAAACCTAAGCAGTTCTCAGGAAATCACGTCATCTTACCTTATCGTACTTCAAGGCAGTTTTCGACCCACGGGTCATCCCACGAACATAAATATCGCCCACCTCTTCCATGCACCTCCGAAGACACTCCTGAAAGTGTGGGAGGGTGCGAAATTTGCGACCCCCAAACGTCGCCTTGAAAATAGCAATATACTCCATTTCCTACAAATAAAAAACAAACAACTGGGAGTGAAACAAAAAAAAACATGACAAAAATGAAAAAGTACGTTGAAAACAACCCCAGCAACGACATTCACGTCAGCTTTCGAAAAACAATTACGAGAAGGTGGTTTTTAATTAATAATCAGTTAAAACAAACCGATATGGGGCCATGACGCAGATTTCGACGACCTCAATTTCTGCATCAGCTGCCAGGCCACTAAAACGAGTTATTCCAGGAAAATGATTTTCCCGAACACGGCAACTCCGGAACTCACGTTCTACGGCTAGCATTCATGGTCCCAAGGCGTCCCCGTCGTGAGAAAGGAAAAAACCGATTAACTTTGTCTTAGTTAGAGGACCTGCTCAGAGCGGCCGAGTGGTGATCTTGGCTAGTTTTTACCTTTTTGATTTTTGATTCCGCTGGGCTCACTAGTGACTCTAACTATTTTTCCCGGCAAATGTCCTACACTTTTTGTGATTCTGGAATGTTCTTACGGTCACTGCGCACCATATAAATACTTCTTCGTTGTTGCCTTTGTCGCACACGTTTTGGGGCGGAACAAATCTGTTTCGTATGCGTCTTTTGGCTTGCCCTGAGAGCGAGTACGGGGTCAGTCGCAATACTTGTGGGGCCGAGATTTTGGTGTCAATTATTGCCGGGAGGAGGATCCGAATTCTGCTGAACGTATAACGATAGCAAGGACAAACCAGCATACCGCTCAGGAGGGTTTACAACAAATACCCTTTTTTTACGCCGTTCTATATACACGGAAGACAGAAGCAACCATATCACATCGTCATTTTTGGCCGTTTCTGAAAACAACTTTCCATTAACCACTATTTACCTGAAATCCTGCAGGTTAGGAGAATTAGTATAAATAATGTGTTAACAAAATGCTAGAAACGTTGTTATACACGCTCCACTATCACATGTGTTAATGTTTTTTTAAATGCAATGCCAACACGTTATAGTTGCATATTTCCATTTCAATGATACCTTCGAAAAGCCGCAACATTAGACACACTCAGACAATAAAATGACGTATTTCATCTCATAACTTGCGGAGAGCGCATTTGTAAGACTTGAAAAAGTGAGCTAACGCCAATGACGAGTTGTTTTTGCGAAAATGCTAGGAATCATTTCATCACCAAACAAGTACCTTTGGAACTTACTTGACGTATTCCAATTTTTTCATCAACGCTGCTTATATACAATCGATGTACTATAGGCACTTTGTCCGAAATTCTGATTTTGAAAGTTCCAGGAACATTTGAAATCGAGGATTCGCGCGAAAGTGGCCGTTTTCCACGTGGAATCACCCTGAAGTCAATTCCTGGGAAACGAATAACTGTGCATGAATGCTAGCCGTAGATCGTGAGTTTCCCAGCTGTCGTGTTCCTAAAAATTATGTTTCTTGGTATCTGGCGAAGAAATTGAAGCCGTCGAAGTCTGCGTCTTGGTCTCATAGACCTTTGTTTTAACTGACCATTAATTGAAAACCATCTCATCGGAATTGTTCTTCGAAAATCGTTATGGCTGCCGTTGTTATGGTCAGTTCCTTGTGACAATGTTAACACAGGGATACTGGGGTTATTTTTGATTTGCTTGTTAATATTTTCCATTTATGGGTTACTTTATTTTCAGTCGTTTATATTTCACTTGTGGGAGATGGATTATATTTCGATTTTCAGAGCGATGTTTGATAATCGTGAATTTCATACTTTTTCACAGTTTCAGTAATGTCTTCGGAAGTACATGGACGAGGTGGGCGTTATTTACGTTTGTGGGACGAGCCGTAGGTCGAAAACTGCTTTGAAGTACTATAAGGTAAGGTGATATGACTTGAAGAAAACCATGCAGATTTATGATCTTTGTACCAAGTGCAAAAGGCGTAGGAGTGTATGCAGGGGTGTGCGACGTGTCTACTGATTAAACTGTTGTTACTCCTCACAAATCGGTTTTCGCAACGCATGCTGCAAATCACGACTTCATGTGGTCCGACCAGAAGCCTGTCTGGTTGTGAGCTCTTTTGATTTGGAGCAAAAACACCCTCTAAATCGTTTGCTGTATGATTTCCATCCTACTATGCAATGCTGTCAGTGATCAGTACGTTAGGTGTGATGCGCACTATGTGGGATAATAACAACGGATATGTGCGTATTTACCTTGCCAAGCGAACGCAGGTCGAACTTTTCCGACGTTTTACGCATGTTGTGAGTGTAGATGCCACTCAGGGGACAAACGGGCACAAGTACATCATTGTATATTTCCTCATACTCTCGAAGCGGGTAGTTATAACAGTTCCTCGTAACAGACGGAATGGGACATGACCGACCCGTGATATACGGGTACTTTCGTAGTAAGAAGTGAGCTTCGCTACTTGGACATTCCTGAATGTTTCGTGAAATGATGGGGGGCTGACTGCGGCGAACAGGTCTGTCATTGATAGGATGGCTGCCCGAGTTACGGCAACACTGTAAAATCGAGCGAGCCGACGATAACCGATTGGAAATAATGCAGCGTGTAGACAAAGAGTATATTGCTGACTTGCGAAGTAAACGCGAGAATAAACGGATACAAATACGAAGCGATAACGGAGTGGAGTGACAAGCGTGCACGCAGCGGGGTCGTACGTTCGAGTGCGCCGGAAACTTTTCGGTATCTCTACTCGTTTAAACAAATGTTTAAGTACCTACAAAAGTATGAAACAGAAAGAGTATAAATGGCACTCGTAGCTCTAAAATAATTGACAATAACGAATAGGGTCGCTACAGAACTTCCCTTCTAGAAGGCAACCAGGGTGTTGATTTCGACAATGTTGCAGTTTTTAAGTTAACCGGGACCGTTGACACGAACGTGAGTGGTTCAATTCACTCCTGCCACACAGCTCGCGCCTACGGCCGGGGAAAGAACAAGGGGGAACAATTGGAAGTCGTTCGGGGGAGCACGATTTGGAGGGCTACTAATCATAGACCAGCTGGGGGATTGGGGACAGGCAGTTGTAATCGGCCTCGAGGGATCGCTGACTTGTCCGCGTCCATCATAGACCTTGCGGAATTTCCAGTTTTCCCGCATCCTCGGCGTACCGGTTCACTCTCAGTATCTAGAATATACAGTATTTATCGAAGTAAACTATAACTTTCCTGGGGTTTCTTCGTCCATCGTGTCCAAAAGAATGCAGCGTTTTATTTTTTCCAGTTTTTTGTTTTTAAGAAAAAATCTTGTTAACGGCGTTCGCTCTAGGTTTAGCCATCTAAAATCAACTCGGTAAGAACATGGAACAATAATAAAAACTAGATACGATGGGCGTCCACATAGTCTGCAAATCTCACCGGTCTCCGCAACTCTCGACCACGTCTGTTCTGGAGACTTGGCTCCGTCGACGCAGATGGAGTCGTAACCGAAACCGGATCTGCACCGACGTTTGGCAATGCACTAGCTGTTGAGGACGTCGTTGGTCGCGAATCCATGTTCACATCAGGTACCACTAGAAACGCTGGCTTCAGTCTATCGATGAAGACAGCCTCGCGTTTACCCTTGCGTTCCAACACGAAAGTCTTATCGTAGCGCGTGAGTACGCGGAATGGGCCTGTATGCGGTGGGTGTAAGGGTCGTCGAGGAGTAACCGCACGCACCAAAACGTAAAAACAATTTGACAGACGAGGATCTACGTACGCTGGCGCCGTCTGTTCCCTTGGTGGGGTCGGTCGGAGTCGTCTCATGTGTTTGGCCAACCGCTCCCCGTAATCCGCGACGTTGATGGGTCACGTTGCGCGTGGGGCAACTATCCCCCCGGGTAAACGTAAGGTGCGCCCATAGACTAAATGGGTGCGGTGGTATGCAGGTCGGCCTTTGGCGTGTTTCGAATACCTAACAAAAAGAGTACAAGTGGCGTTCGTAGCGCCAACATATTTGACAATAACGAACAGGGCCGCTACACACGTGGTGTTCAGCTGCGACACCCTGTTGTGTTACTTTCATGTACGTGGTGCCGTACGTAAGTATGTATATGGGCAAAATTCGTCCGTCATATTTGGTAAAAGACGAACTGTTTTCGCAGTCGTTTCCTCCTCCACCGAATGGTTAGAGCAGACAACGGGGAGGGGTAAGTTACACTGGTTACCATGGGTTCAAACGTGATTTGTATGTAGTCGGATGAACAGATAGGAAGTTTATGAATTAACTGCTGTGTCATTGGCTGCACACCAGTCCGAAGTGGGCCACATATGCGAAAAGCGATGCTGCTGGCTGGAGAACGCAAACAGATGGTTGAAGAAGAGAATGCACCCGAAAGAATTCTTAGCCGTCGCCATTCAGAAAATATGGATCCACGGCGAGTGGCTGCTGCGAGAGTACAAAATACAAGCGGCCTATGGTGCGACCGTCGTGAGGTTGTAGATGTTGACTGGTACGTGAAGAGCATTCTTCACAGAATGATCACATTTCTAAACCATCTTGTCCGAAAACACCCGAAGGAACGGACTTCACGACTCCCTTTCAAAGTGATACCTGAGTGTAGAGTAAGCGGTTCTCCGGTAATCACCTTGAACATGGCAGCTTCGTGTGCGACAAGATAGTGACGATTTCGTTGTGGATACCGTAGACGGCACGTGTGAGTGTACTTTTTACCGTACACTGTGGCTCCCATGCGTTCAACTTCTGTCGATGTTTCGAAGACATCTCTACCCCTACGGTAAGGTCTTTTATAGTTTTCACTCCCTTATACAGGGGTCACATACTCATTCATAAGCGGTGGCTGACAGATTACAATTTGCCAATTCGACGGTTTGTAGGCCCGCATTTCCAACCTCAGTCGCCTGGCAAGTGCACGTTTTGAATCCTTATTTTTGTCCGTTCCCTCTACTTCAGCCGTTGCCGACTTAGACCAGTCCGTTGAAAGTGCACCGGTTGCACACGGGCAGAAGAAGGTGCGAATAGACATCACCTGGAACGATTATCCTTTATATATAATTGAAGAAAGTAATTTCCTCCATATATGCGTACACAGATTTCTTTCAGATATTAGATGCGATGGACAACATGATGATGAAGACTTCATGTGACACACGGTTTCAGTCATCCAGAAGGACACCCATAACACATGAAAGCCGAAGGCTACGTTATGTTCTGGAAAAAACGGAGGATGTTTGTAGACTTGTCCAAAATTACCAAATGCATGATTCAAGATTCTGTCCTCACGTCTTTATCCCCCGGAACTTCACTCATCCACCTATATGCTTGGCTTAACTGGTAGGGTAAGAAAAATGGACGGAGTTGTTATACGTGCTTAGACTTAGAGTGCAGATTGGCTGAACCCGTAACGTAGGACGAATGCACCAAGCAGCTGTAAGTGTCTAAGCATGGAGTACAGTTTGACATATTCTAAGTAAACTGAACGGAGCAGCTATTAACGTGAATGATTGCAGCATAATTAGGCGTTGACCATAGCTTAAGTCAACTGCACATAGCAGCTTCTAGTGTGAACGCAAGTAATACATACTTAGACGCTGATCACGGCTTAAATTAACCGGACGGAGCAGCTACCAACCTCGGCGCAAGACATATGAATCAGAATAACCAACGCGTGCGATAATTTCGAAGCATATTATGTAATCAACAACGTTTTCGTATGAGGCAAGGTAAAAAACAGTTTGCCCATCATTCTTCAAGGATTTCGTTTTTGCCAACAGACCTCTTGAAGTTGTTGCTGGAACTGCCGTACGTTTGATTTAGTTACTGCATGATAGTGCTTCGTGGCGAATGACTAAAGATTTTGCATTTTCTTCGAGTGCATCATGCTGTTTTCATGATCCAGTAACTTTGTTGAATGACTGATGGTCCAGTGATCGTAACGAGCTATTTCATCCAGGGCTGTCCATTTGTCCGTGATTATTATGGTGGTCGGCAGAAAGTGGAAGAATTGAATAACACAATCGGCTAATTCGGACATGTCTTCGGATGAGGAATAATAAGTTGAATGTATTCCGTCTGTTCCCACGGCAGCCTACCGTGAACTCTGTGAATGTTATACTGCTCTTGAACGCCCAGTGTAGCAGAATTGTGAATGCTCCCTGTAGTGCAAGAGGGATATTTCCAAATATAGAGTCTTCTGAAACGGAATAATGGCGCTTAAACGCTTCACATTTCCGCCGGTAGATTTTTGCATACCTCGTGACCTAAATCGAGTTTTGAGGAATGCAGAACACTTGAAAGAAATTACATTCCGATGGGAGCCATACAATCACATTCAGATGTTGAGCCCACCGCAGCTACTACGAACTCCCCACCAACGCACACGCCGGTCCATATGCTCATAATTATGCCGCCTGTATTGACCTTAACAGCTGCTCCGTCCAATTTGGTCAACCTATGATCAACGCATGAGCATGTAGTGTGCGTTCACACTGGTAGCTGCTCCGGCCAGTTCGCTTGGGCTACTGTCATCGCCTATGTATGCCGCATATGTTGATCTCAAAAGTTGCTACGTCCAGTTCACCTAAGCTGTGATCAACTCCTGAGTATGTAGTATGCGTTCACACTAGTAGCTGCTCAATCCAGGTAAGTCAAACTATGATCGACTTTGATAAGAAGAACACGACAGAAATCAAAACGAACGTGTATTTAGGCCGTTGGGGATTAGTTATAATGGTCTCCTTCAGTTCTAGCCAAAAATGACATGACAAACTGGCAGCCGTCAGTGATTTCTGAAGATGTTTAAAACATAGACCGATAGTCATCGGAGTCATGAACGTCCGTGATACACAGATAGGAGGGTTTTAGCTAAAATGGTAGAAGTGGGAATCAATGTTTTCGTCGGATAATTAACAAGCATCAAAGTTAGTCATTATCTGTCAGAAAAGTGAGCAGTGACTCGCGTACACATGGCAAGCTACATCCAGGCAGAGTCAGTAAGCAATAAACAAAGCAATACGCACGTTGTTAGTGATGGGGTGGGACATGTTACCCATGTTTTTACCATAACGTCGGTAGAAACAACCTGGTGATAACGTAGACCCTTTTCCAGCGGAAAAGCTGTAACGGCACCAGACTGAACATATAATTCAGGTGAAAAATTACTCAATGACCGTGGGGCCATACCATTAATTACGAATTACAGATACACTTTGTGTGCAATTCAATGTAGACGCAAGGCTTCAGTGCGTAATTGCACCAAATCAACGTTTCCTCAGGTATACGCAGAAATACTAGACACGAAATAAAAATACAGATAATGGCGGAGACCGAAAATATACTGTACGACAATTACAAATGGTCTCGATCAGCGCTAGACGACACCTATAAGCGAAATAACTAGGGAGGCTAAGGATCCGACCGCCGAGCGCGCGAGCAAGCCGGAAAAAGTGTACGGCGCGATCGGCGCGCATAGGCCGACAAGCATGCAAACAAACGAACGCGATCGCATGCATCAGGCAGACAGCAAGCAAGGATCCTCAAGGTCTAATGTACAGTGTGAGCTAAGATTTTGGGAAGGATATTACATATCTTGTAGCAGACGGACCGGGGAAATCTCCAGGTCACTACAACGCAGTCGAGAACTTCAAATTCAAGCACAGCTCCAAAACCACATCGGATTAGGCGTTTATGAATATGGGAACCTGTATTCCACCGCGAAAGTTCCGAAGGATGCATTTTCAGGACGAAAAATCGATTAAGAAAGCCAACATTATGCTTTTGTTGAAAAACATTGTGACAAATTTTTCTCAACAAAAGTGCAAATATGGACAATTTTTAGGAATTGCTGATTTTCTTCATTGCAGCACAATTATTATACTCAATGAAATCTGTATATTTGTCCTGTAATATGCATTTTAATCTTTCATGAAGAATTTGAAAAATTGCTTTTCGCGCTTAAATGGCCGTTCTCAACTCATTTCGGCCTTGAAGCAAAATTGCCTTTATAAGTGTCGTCCTTTCAGCCAGGAGTATTCTTCAATCTCGTTCCTTCTACAGGTTACCTCGTTTTTATTCCTGCGTGCATTCTAATTTCATGGAAAAACAAACAACAGTGGTACCAATGAATCGAAAACCATGGCGGATATAACCGATAAAACTCGACTTGTCTAGGTTGTCCCCATTGTCCTACGCTGAAGTAGGTCTATAGGCATTCCTCATGCTTGTATTTCTATGAAAACCTTAGTATTCATGTTTCCATAACAGTTCGATTGTCGAAATTATAATTACGCCTTCCTGCGTAATTACGTACGAACTTAAATATAAACGTGTGTTTCCACGTCTATGACGTCAGCTTTCATTATATTTTACCTTCAATTCTCCGAAATAACGTAGAATGCGACCCTGCGTTATTCTTCCATTTGTAGTGACTAAATCAGCCAAATGATAAAAATGACCAAAAATATAGTAATATCACAGAAAGGTCGTAACGGCGACAGATATCATCAAAGACAGACGTACAAGTTAAGCGGGAGATATATCGGTAAAATAGGAACGACTCGCTGATGAGTCAAAGTCCGTTAGATTGAATAGGACACCACAAGAGAGAAAGATAGCGCCAGATATGGGATTGGTTGGACGACCGATAGATTAATTCCGATGACAGATAAATAAAGAAAGTTGTCGCAATAGCTGGTTGATTCAGTTAATTTCCAACTCTCCAAAAACTTGTCTACTAGCGACACTGGACGCACAAATAACACAAGGCTCGCAAACCGAGAAGTGAGTGATTTGTATTTATCGATTATTGATTAGTTCAATTAAGCTGGTTCACACATCGGCTGTATACGTGAAGTTGATGAAGGTAAAAGGTGTGAACAACAATAATAACTATGAAATAGAAAATAGTGTAACAACGTTACACAATAATCCCTATGTCATTGAACTGCAGCAAATCAATGGCCTGCGTCTTCGGAAGATTGAACCAAAGAAATATTCAGAAGACAGAATTTTGAAATTTTAGGAACAGCAACATGTCTCAAATTTTCAGCAACTTCAACAGCCACAAAATATTTTTAAC
>LUCH01006595.1:0-25747 GCA_013368495.1 Paragonimus heterotremus
TTCGATTACGGTTTGCACGATAACTGTCATCTAGGTTCGGATAATCTGAAAGTGTGCACTCTACATGATC
Organism: Paragonimus heterotremus; assembly: GCA_013368495.1. Taxonomy (NCBI): domain Eukaryota; kingdom Metazoa; phylum Platyhelminthes; class Trematoda; order Plagiorchiida; family Troglotrematidae; genus Paragonimus; species Paragonimus heterotremus. The sequence continues at coordinate 71 of LUCH01006595.1, forward strand.
TTGTATGTCACCGGCGTTATAATGCATAGGATAGGAATGTAGCATTCTATATAAATATGGGAGATGCACTTTTGGTAAAGGTGTGTTCACCGAGTTTGCCATTTAGGTTGGAAACGTTTCATTACCAAACGAGGTGACATCATCAGTGCGCAAGTGTTTAAGCGTATAGTTATTGTGCACACTGATGATATCACCTCGTTTGGTAATTAAAAGTTTACAACCTAAATGCCAAGCTCGGCGAACACTAATACCAAAACCATCAGGCGGAGCTACGAAGTGTACCACCGCTGTTGACAATTATGGGAGATGCACTTTTTGAGTTCAAGAGAATTTTCCAGTAACCTTTGAATATGAACATTTTAGAATGATTATGTCACGTTACACGTAGCTGCATTCGGATATTTGGAGGTGGTCATTCGAATTTAGGGCCATTCGCCTTGTCTAGAAGATTGCAAACTACCTTATCCGAATTACGGCAAAGGTGTTCTCATGTACACAGAACACTCCTGATTTCAAAGATGACATATTTTGTTTTAATATATTACAGGTCGTATGGATTATAATGCGTTGGAGTGTAAATCAGTGTATCTGAGTAAAAATCCCTTTATTGTAATTACTAATGTTCATATTCCCGTCTGCATTACTTGGAGACTGAGGAACTTACCGACGTTTGTTTCACTGTTGTTTTTGAATATCTAGACTCCATCATGTGCATTTTATCAGGTGATTTTATTCGGTTTGACATAAGCTACCTTACGACACTGTTTACGAAATATCGTTAGTTTTCCTTCCGAAATGGAAACCCATCTTAATCTAACTTTTATAAATAAACCATTCATGGTTTTTGAGCTCTCCCTTAGTGTTCATAATAAAACGCACCATCGGAAGACAATTGATCACTTAAATCTCAGAGTAGAAAGACAGTGTCATCTTCAAAACTGTGATGGACTACGATAAACGTCTTTCACAACAGCCTGGTTTATTTTGCCACCGTGATCTTTTTAACCATGGTGACCAATTGACTAATTACTTGAACGTTTCTTGACCTGTTTCCCCTGATAAACATAATTCACCTTCTTTTCATCTGTAGCATTTCCGTCGAATCAAAGGACATGCAAGCATATCAGAGAGCTATAACGTAGCTGTTCCTATCATCGGCGATTAATAATGAAATACAACTCTTCACTGCTCTGTACAATCAGTTATGTATGAGTAACTAAAGTGTCACGAACTATTGAATTCAGTGTAGTGGCTAAGTGGTTTCAGCCATCCACGCAAACATCTTCTTGAACTACTGAAAGACTAAACCGTGACTTTGGAAGTTCCCTAATCATCCGTTCTTCTGTAGGTGAAGTGTTTTGTCTAACTGACAGTTTTCTCCTATGGGACACATTTGTTTATGAAGAACTGGTGCAACTGGAAGCTGGAAGTCCAGCTGGACTGGATCTGGTTATTCCCAAAGCGTGTGTCAGTATTTAGGCTGTTTTTCTTTTATATATATATATATATCCAGGGGGTGCATCACGCAGAGGAATATGTTTGACTTTTGGAGAATTACCAACACCACGCCGATACCGAAATTGGCACATGCAACATTCGAACAGTTTTATGCACCTCATTGGTGTTAATAATTTTGACAAGGTTCTCCTTGAATGCTTTACGTTACACATCAGTTATACTGATTCATATCAGTTTATCTAAACTTAGTTCCGGTCCACTGCTGACTCAATATCTTGACTTACTCTCTCAACTCTCCCATTCTCGAATATAAAATGTTTGGTATTTCTTTTCTGTTTTCTCGTTTACAGCCAGGCTTTCAGCTGCATTAATGGGGGGATTCTCTATCACTTTCTCATCGAGTGTGACACTCCATCGTTTTTCGCAATGTTTTAAATGATCGCCTTTTGAATCCCAACTAGTTTGTGGGCCAAATAGCCATGAATTCCCACTACTAAAATTTGTGTCTTCCTAGATGGAATTCTTGCCGTTTTTGCTTTTCCTCTTATGCGAGCCCCATGTTAGCAGATGATTTCATCTGAAGTTCAACCCTAAATTATATCTTCCTTCCTCTGCTTGCTAAATGGACTTGAGGATCTGATTAATGGTTCTAACGCATGTTCCTCAACACTCAATACGTTCAAACTTATCGACGTTTTGTTCTCCAATATTTCATGGACAACTTACCAGCGACTTTCTGATTCGTGTCTCTGAATAGATCCCCGTTTTTACGTTGTGTCACAACTTGACCTGTTATCTTCACGTTAAAAATGCTTTTATCAGCTTGAATACCCACATTTTACATTTAACTTCCGTAATTATTTTCAATCCCATATACTGTTAACCTCCGTTGTGTGAATGCTTGCTTACTCCATCTCTCACCGTATTGCTCTATAACCATATTTTCTGGTTTTGCTGCCAAAGTTTTCCAGCTTATTTTTTTAGATCTACAACGTATTTATATAGTGACGTTACTCATTATAGTCTCATTGACTGTATATTGGTATGCAAGTTGTTTTCTGCTAAAATTTTGTCCGATCCTGTTTATCCATTTCATTTTGTGTTGTGAACTGCCGAAAAGATACACTGCCTCCATCACGGAATAGAGATATGTTTGATAGGCCCCCATAAAACAACCGTTTGTTTCTGATTTATTGACAAAGACTGTCTAAGTACACGTTCCCGTTAGCTTAGTTTGTCTTCCATCTATCATAACTTTTACCATAGTTGATGACCCCTTCTTAGGAACTCGGGAACTCTCATGAATCCCTCTTTGATGGTTATATGATTATCTAATGTAACAGCTTCTAGTTCATGGAAAATGGACAGTTAATCGTCTGAAATTGTGTTATTAGTGACCCTTCACGTGTCTCATTGTTCAGGATTGACGCATAATGTTCATTCACCAATGCTACTCTATATTCACGGCACAAAATTCCCGGCTGATTGTATAATATTTAGATGACTATTAAACTATACACCATCAGTTGAACATTGTTACCAAATAATCCGCAGGTAACAAGTTGCGTTCTACCTGAGAACACGTAAAGGCATGGAGATTCATTACGAAGACTGTGTTTGCCACGACTTTGCACATCAAATCAACCGCTTGCGTATGCAGGCGACCAACACTACTATGTTTAAACTTGCCTATAATCTTTTGCCAAAACAGCCCAAATGATGCTGAAACTTTTGGGAGAAAAGTGTACAACCTCTATGCTGAAACTGCTTTCATTGTAGTTAGCACCATGGCCTGCCCTCTCTTGAAATCGAACATTCGAGCCCCTTCCACTTGCCTTTAAAAGAAATAGGATGTAATAAGAATGTTTAAAAATAAGCTCTCCAAATGGTTAGTAGTCTTGGAAAGTTGTCGTAACAACATTAGGTCAATTATCACAGAAATAAATACGCTCTAGGAAGATGTAATTTTCCCTTAGGAGGTCCTACTTTCAATGGATAATTTCCTCATATACGTGCTCGTTAGGTAAGGAGCCAATCTCCGAAAGGAGAGTACGTGATATACAGACAACTACTCGGTTATAAATTGCTAGCTCACATGGTTCGCCCAAGTTATGACGTATTGTCAAACTTAGTACTAACAGTGGGATTATAAAAGATATTTTCTGTCTCCTGGTATGTAAGAAACAATGGGTCTGAACACTGGATAGTTTCCATGATGAATCAAAGTATATTTGAGTAGCAGTTATTGAAAGGGAATACCCTGAAATATTCATAGATAGAAATTTGCTTACCAGCACGAAACAGGAACTCGTTCAGACAGCGCAGAAAAGCCTATGTTTATCTGTTCGTCATATCAAGTTGAGTCTAATGGCGAAAACAATTAGCCGTATACTTTGATGTATGATCGAGGTTACCTGTTTTTTTCAAGACTTATTGCATCACTCAGTAATTGCTGGATGCTGATGACATGCCTTTTTCATAACTTGTCCAAATCATCTTCGTATTTTTGTATCTGCTCTGTCAACCGGTGACGGTAAGCTGGTTACGTTGGGATAACCACAGAGCGTTTATCGGATAGGATTCTCGAGCACCTCTTGTGATGGCTTCGTCGCGGTCCCACTAAACGCAATTTAAATTCAACCGAGTCCCACATAATTGACACTAACCGTTGCATTAAACTGGATGAAGCATTCCGAACCATTCACAAATCCACTCCAGATCGGTCGGAGTGTGACCGTCATGAAAGGTTGGGGCCATCATAATCATCATAATCTATGATCCATGTTTGTGTGCAGATGCAGTTCATACAGACTGTTCTCCTCTCTTCGCCATTTATTACAAAACCACTGAAAATCCTGCCGAGCGGGAACAATTTGCCGTTGCCTGTCGTGGCTGGCCCGTGTGCCACTCTCCATACACAAGCCAACGAGACCACCTCCAACAGACTGCAATATGATGAGCGAAAATGGTTGAGCGTTTAAATATGATAATTCGGTCGTGCCTAGTTTGAAGTCAATGGCGCAGTGACCTGCATGGTTGCCTCATGAAAGCGTGACCGGAGTTCTAATCCCGGCCGTGGCAAACATGTGCACTACTGACGAGCTCTAATTAGAGCGAAACTCGAGTCTAGCATTCCTATTTTCCGGAAGGGGCCGACCGGGGTGTCACTGAGAATGCGGCAGCTGTGGTCACTTACGGATGATGTTTAGTCTATACACTGTGATATGAATCGTCATTTTGGTCATTTACTGATACATGTGACTTAATGATTGATAAATAAATCACGTATCTACGGAAGTCTGATGAAAATTGCAGAAAACAGCTGTTCGCGCAGGTCATAACTTCAAATTAATCTGTGCTCTCTTTTGATTTACATACTTGAGTCAGCCAATACAGTTTGGTTCCTCACCGAAAACGTGACAGGAAACTTTTCCCTCTCATACCGATCCATACACTTTTGAGTTTCTTGAGAGTATACGCCTGTCTATAGAAAAATATCCAGCTGACCCATGTCCAAATAATGAATTTTCACAAATTAACCACAGCTGTTGTGTGTGAACGACAAATTGAGTTAATTCTATGATAACATCCGTCTGATCATACATTTCTATCTGACGTAACAATGGTTGGTGTAACCCTGGCAGATTAATTTGGAGCACTTTCATGTAAGTGCAACAAGTATCGTTTCATTCAGGATAGACAAACAGATATGTTACTAATAGGTTTTACTACTGCTGCTGTTTATGGCACCACCAAGTGTGAAATTTCCGAGCTCTTGGCGTGACTTCGTAGCTCAGCTGATAGAGCGTTTGCCGCATTGAGGCATGGTGTTTTTGTCGCTGGTTCGAATCCCTGATTTTTCACAATTGTGTCTCATTCAAGACCATTATTAAAGACAAAACTAAAGGTATTTGCTTATTGTAGATTCTCGTTGATTAGGAAAACTTGTTGTTACACAACTTAGGTTGACCCGACTTCTTATATCAGCACAAAAAGTTTGCTTCGAATGTGTACAATTAACACGCTTTGCTCATATGTAGTTACACAGTTGTTTTGTTATTATTGAGTACAATGGGAATAACAAAGTGTTACTCGACTCCAGTTCGTACCACTTTGAAAAAGGCACCCAAATTATTCGTCTGCAAAGCCTGGTGACACAGGGACACAACTTTCGTCTTATACTTGCCCACTGAAGAGGAAGAAATGAGAGGAATGAAAAACTGCAGAATAGAAATACCGAGCAAAATGGCAATTTCTGTAGCACATATAACTGAAGTATTTGGGTTAGTTCACTATTCTGGAAAATCTGTTAGTATAGATGCCAATGAATAGATATACACTATCACATGATCTGCACTGCACATTCTATGATTGAACACTAAAATTTACTGACTGATCTAAATTCTGTGGATCCACAATTGGGCACGTGGCCCATATGATGTTCTGTTTGGATGTACCGTATTCCAGACACCATTCTGCTTTGGTTCCCCAATTGGATATATTCCGGTGACTGCTTAGGCATAATACATTTCACTGTGAAGCTTCGTACGTCCGTTAGAAAACATGGTTTTTCGTTTACCTGTGAATAATCGGCGAAAGTCATATATGACTTAGTTTTAACATCGACAGTGTGCGTATGACAGCTGTAAGGTTCAGTCTTCCCTTTAGTCTGTTTGTTTTTCTGGTTGCTGCTTCACTTAATTTGCCTTTGGCCTATTGGTTGCGTACATTTCAGTGTCACACTACCCTGGTATACGTATGTGGGTGGGTACGTACCTCCAGGTGAGTATTGAAGCTGGGTCGAAGATGTTCAGGGTCGGATGGATCACACAGCATACCAAATTAGCGGAGTGAAACATATGAGGCTACCAGTTACGGGCGGTGGGATCTAGAAGTGTATCTAGAAGTGTATCCTCAGTGAAAACATTTGCTTTTACATTACACTGGGATACAGATGCCCTAAGATCAACAAATGAGAACAGAAAACACAAACGATGCATGTACCTCGCAAAGAGCTTGCTTGCTGTATAAACTGATTGAGCCGCTTCTGACAATCAGACAAAGTACGATGCTCGCAGATGCGTGACTGATAGCCTGTCAGTAGGTCACGATTGGTGTAGAGCAACTCCGTATAAATTTGTTTAGCTGCTCCCCTAAAAGGCAAGAGAGAATTAGACAGGCCAATTAAAACTGTTTACACAATTACTCCGAGGGCGATTGAATTGAAAATTTGTTCTTTAAGTCTTTTTCTGACCAACCAGTCCGTTATACGAAACCGGAATCCTTGATTCCGATATGAGTTTTAGGCAATCGTTTCATCTTGAGCGTAATGTACAAACGTAGAGTGGTTTACACATAGAAGTATTACATACATTTTCTGAGTTCCTGAGTTTATCCTAGTGGACTTGTTAGCCGAATGAATTAATCACTTCTGTAAGTGTAGGACGTTGTTCTGATTCTCAGAGTTGGTAGGTCATTTATAGAGTACTCTGGTTTATTTGAACAAAACATTAGTTGATTACTCGGAAATGTGGTGTATCGAACAAATTACAGTTCGAGTACGGCTAATATCCAGTGTAAGATCCACATATAGGTATCGGACATAATTTACAAATCTACCAGCATTCTCCAAATGATCTGAATTGACTTTATCTGGTAAATTAACGTAATTTCAACCCAGAAACCCAAGTGAGACTGATCGAACCCAGTATACCTCATTCATTTCATCAATGCCTCTGATGGTCAGGTGTATATGCATTTGGGTTGAGGTGGCAAGAGCTGCTGAGTAACGTCCATTTTATTTCAAGCCGTTTAATCTTGCACGGGATTGATTTTCATATAAAAGCAAAGATGGCAGATTATATGTTGGTTTCCTTTTGCTCATCTGCGTGCAAAGCAACCGTGATTAGATCCATTAGGATGCAAACTCTAGGTCGGTTTATCACTTATTCATTTCTAAGATAGAAATTGCAAACGAACACGGGCAGTTTTCCGTTTTGAATCGCTCGGTCTCTAGCCAGTTCTTTACAAAAACAATTAAAGAGTCAACGTTTACCTTTGTTGTATCAAATGAATTTTGATTTCAGAAAATCTTCCAACTGACAAAAACTTTGTTCATACAGTATATAGTTTAGATCCGTCGTGTTTAGAAACTTGATAGACGAACTACCCACCGACTAAAATATATACACACCATTTGCAGTCGGTTGCCTTCGGTTACAAAGCCATACCGGTCTTGTTAGCGATGGCTAATGTTTATCCCCATACTTCGGAAGGCATTGATTTGTTGCTGAGCTCTTGTCATCCTACGTGGGGCACATAAGCTACTACCACGGATAACTGAGTGGTTCGGATATGATAGTTCGCCTCTTTTATTTGCGAAGGACAACTGGGAAACCTACTTTTGTGGAGTAGGCTTTTTCCAGATGCTTCTGGGGCACATGTAATAAGCATTTTTTGCGATTAACAAAGCAGATACACAGTATAAACTAATTGGTGCTCTCTATATCAGTAGAAAACTGCCAGATAGAGCGCTAGCGGCCAGGATTTTCGAATTTGCTTGTAACAGGTAAAACACTCAATCACAGATTTTATATTCAAACAAGCCTTCAGAGAGTTCAATTTAAATTAAAACATTGGAGAAGGTAGTGTGACAACTGTTCAATAATATAATGGCAAGCAATGCTAATTATGATGAGGCTTGTTAAAATGATTTCACGTAACAAATTTGTTGTCAAATGTTCGAAAGAACCACACTTATGTTCAGTCATCTTCTTGATTCCATTGACAAACATTATTGCCAGCGATCTTGCTGTCAGATGAGGCTCCATGTCTGATGAGGATTTATAAAACTTCATAAATCGCTTCCTCGTACCAATATCCCCAATTCTTGGTTAACTTTCCGAATCTTAAATTGACTATTTTTGTGCATGTCCTTGAGCATTTAGTTCACACAGCACGTGACATCATTTTGACTTGCAACTGTTTTCCCACACATGTTGTCAGAACCAGACGAAGCAAATTAATTGGCTTAGACAATGCATAGGGAGGAAAAAACAAGTTTAACTTGCTTTCTATGTCCCCAAAACTTACCAACAGCCCATCAGACGCTGATCTTCCGCACGTACAAGTAGTGTGCCGATTAGGTCCATCTTCTCTGCCACATCGGCTGTCATCTGTTGACGTGTGGCCTGATGCGCTTCAGTCTAATGTGGACGTGGGGAACGGTGACATCAGAGATACAATACATCACAGTTAATCTCCTTATCACTCATGGTTGTGTATGTTGGCGACCGTATGTAGCAAGTACCGATACATACTTCAAATTGTGCGAAACGACTCATTCAATGGCCTTCAAGAACTCATGAAGTGCAATGACGCATTTTCACGTAAACTGCTGTCAAACTATTTTGACAAACTAACTTACAGAGTAGTCATCAGAAAAACGGTGTAACCACCAAGTTCGTTTTCAGTTATTCATCAGTAATTCAAACACTTAACATTTACGTGATAGAGTGTTACCAAGGCGGAGCAAACAGGACAAGTAACATGTTCAAATAGGACCAACGACTTCACAGCTAGACATGGAGACAACATTTTGATAAAAATACATCACACTTATGAAGCAGCTGGAACCGTGACCGTTTAATCAGTCATGGTGGGAGTGGTGGACAACGACAATCGCTTCTCTGTGCACACGTGTAGACTATTCAGTTGAATCCCGATCACCTTATATGTTGCCAAAACTCCCCATCTTATCGCTTTTGACTGACCACTTTTGACTCGGTAAATGGGACAAAAAGAAGAGGTCGGGTTGATGGTATGTTGCAAACTGACGAGAAGTGCCACGGTTGCGCTGGAAATTGTCATATTGATTCCGCTAACAATCCAGGCTGCATGATGCTCACTTATACATTCGGATGATCATATGGTCCTGAAACCTATATAACTAGTTCCATAAGAACAGAGTATACACAAGAAGAGCTGCAGAAACTGGTTTTTTATCATTTAACCGCAGACAGGACTGGAGTAGACCCGCAACAGACAAACGATTTGACAGCATAGAAGGTGCCGTTTAAAACAGTGTTCAGTCTGCTAGTGACTACTTCCTCAAGCGTGTCTTCGTGGAATGGTAACGAAATTTGCACTTCTTTATTTTCCGCCTGAGACACTTAATTTTCTTTCGGTGCTGCGTATCGTTTTCTATAAATCGTTTAGGATAACCGTTTTACAGAATTAATGTGCGTAGGAAAGACGATTCACCGGATACAACATCCGATGTACTGTCTTTCGTAAGCAAAAGTTACTGTCCGAATCACAACTTAGTGTTCATCATATTTTGGTCGTTCCCTGCCTTACCAGTCGACAACTTGTCTGCATCCTAATTACAAGAAGAAATTGAGGGCAATTTCTCTCCCACCATTCAAAAGGATTGTACTTGCTGTGTCGTTGTGTGTTCATTCATCCCAACTGCACCACTAGTTTGTTCACCCAACTTGAATTTTCAGAAGACACTCACTACTGAATTTAGCTAACGCAATAACTTTGCACTTACCAAATGCACAAGCTGTTCAAAATTGTCAAATTCCCGCGGAAATTCGCACGTACTTGTAAGATGTGGAACATTGAAGAACTTGGCAATTGACTGGACCATTTCAGATGCGAGTTCGATTTCTTCTGTTTGAATGGAAACCTGAAAGGTCATTGTAGGAGATGGAGAACTCCCACCGTTGTAGTCAGCACATGAGAACAGCAGATTAGTTTGTCGATCATTCATTATAACTAACTAGAAACAATACCATCATACGTAAGTCTGTATAAAAACCTTTACACAGATAGGCATAGCCGAGATCGTGGAGTAAGGTGCTGAGGAGACGTATGAAGTGAAACATGAGAAAACTTGTTAGTCATAGAAGAAAAGACACAGGAATGAAGATGATCATAGTGATCACAGACTGTGAACGGGCTGCTTTTAAACATACAACAGGATTGTTGTATGCAACAGCCACGTCAAACTAGGGAAGCAATCCCTTGAAAAATTATAGATAACAGTGTGCTTTGTTTGTTTAAACCTATGCTTATACTAAGGAAGACATAAAGATATATGCTCTCAATTCTGTCGGCGGTATCAGTCACGTGAAAAGACGCGAATAAATGCATCATACTGACAGTCCCCACATTATTATATCTGTTGTTCAGAGCTGTTGAGCATCAGCTGCAGATGGATTGCAAGTTTCGAAATCGTAAAAACTAATTTACACCTCTCTGCACTAAATGCCATTTTCGTACATTCTGGCCAAAAATTGTTCGTTTGAAATTGACCTTGAAACACATCGTGAAATCGCATGTGTCGTAACCTGTTAAGCTTACAAAATCACCCACAGCACATACAGATGTGACTACCGATCTGTAAAGACGCTGTTCTTAAGGCTTTCTGCTCACTAACGTCGATATATTTTTCCCACATATCAATAGTGTTTGAAGGTTTCTATTTCATCTTATGTTGTTCCATGATGCCTACCTTCAAATCGATCCTTCGCTTTCATCTTTGTTTGGACTCATCAAGTGGAGATAAATTAAATTAAGGAGTGAGCTGTTGTGACTGTAGCCAGTACAAACGTGTGATCCGATATGAGTCGTATCCATGCCCGTTTATATTGTATCAACAATCTACAGTTCATTGCTACAAATCTCTTAGCACAAGCAATGCTTGTGGAAGTGTTGGCCGAGTTAATGAGGGTTCTGTTTCGTAACATGAAAGCAATTTCATTCTACCATATTGTTGAGAAAGGGCACATTTTCCTCGAAACTAGCCCTATATGCATGAGAAGTCGATTTCTTCATTTTCTGGGAATTTGAACGCCCGCCAGAATTCTGGAACGTCCGAGAGGTCTCGCTTGCCCCGGATTGGTCCATTCGGCGGCCTAGGTCCAAGGCTAACCCAAACCTATAAATACAGTTGCTGTGAACCGCTATTTTGCTTTCGGGCTGAACAGCAAATAAAACTCGTTTGAAGGCCGTCTTTTTCCCTACTTGTTGGGGGGTTCTGAGTTGCGAGATTTGCGTTCCGATTTTTGAGCTCTGATTTTCGTACCGCTTTACAATATCGTTGAGTTCGTTCGTGATAAAAATACTGCTCGCTGTCTTGCGTTTGTTCTTGTCTTTTCTCTATCAGGTGGGGTCGTAACACATATTTGTCTGGGCATTCGAATTTTGAGTAGAACACAAGTGGAATTCTGGAAACACTGCACTATCTCTGGATTCTTGATATTTCGGTGTGAACTGAAATAAGGATCTCTTCCGTTGGTCAGATTATGGTCTAACATTATGTGTGTGATCAACCCTCATGCGAATCATTGTGATAAACAATCGACACACTCTTGTATCATTGAAGAAAGTTCCCTATGGTGCTTATGCGAATATCGAACCGGTACGTATCAAACAGTCGGATATCCTCAAAACCGTTTTAACGACGCAAGGATGTATGTTCCAGTTTACCAGAGCGATAAGTTGGTGAAATGCTTCATCGTTCGTATGCAGCGTCTTCAATATATATGTGACGAACTAGTCAACTCTTGGCTAACCATAAACAGTTATCATCACTGTGGACAGACTGGTAATTAATCGTCGTAAAACCATGAAGGATAGAAGTCCCAATAACAGAAAGCAAACCGGACGAAGGGTATGGTATCTGATTGTTAAAGACTCCTACGTGTATAAGAACCATTCAACAACGTGATTCTAACACACTGTTTCTGTATAGTAACTAGGACTACAGTGACATGCATCAATTATATTGCATTCCTACTACTCCAAGATTGATCAAGCGTTAGATATGCTTCACACTCAGATCATAGCAATCACTTACTTCACCTTTCACGTTCATATTAATCACTATGATCCCGTCTGATTGAGGATTTTGTGTGGAAACTGGTTCGGATTTATCTTGCCGTTCATGGAGAGATTGCTGTGATATTTTCAGTAGTCCAGAGGAAATGCTTGGAATATTTACTCGTAATGATTGGAATGCGACGGAAAAGGAGTTAAACTTGCTCAGTTGAGGTTCATGATTGATGAGGAAATTCTCCTTGATCCATAACGTCAGCTTAAACAAAGAAGCATGCAATTGACATCGAAGTTACTAAAACATTTCCGTTTAATTCGTCATCATATAAGATAGTGATCAATTGAGAGAAATCGACTCGTACTTCAGACTGAATTGTCATATTAGGATAATTTTCGCAACCGCTGTTGATTACGATATTAACATTTCGTCACTGCTAATGTATGTGTTGTAATTTTATTGAGAGCATAGTGGAACACTTGCAACGAAGACATGGATTATAATAATGGTTTCTAGCCAGCACTGTATCTGTGTAAGCAGTCCGTACAAGATACACTGTGAGGAACTACTTCACACTGTAAAGTGATAGGGAATCATTTTTACACAATATAAAAAGTTAGGTATGCTGGTGTTCAGTTTTGCAATCGCACAAAGTTTCTTCTTGCCGGAATTCGCAAAAAGAACAGATTCTGTATGAAGAAGGTCAAACAACTGATTACATCCTTCGTAGACATAGTAGGGGTGGAGTTTCAAACCAGTCAAATTATGAGGCGAAGTCCCCGTAAACTGGTAAGTAGACAACCCTGAAAAATAGGTAGTACATCTTCAACAAAAGTGTTGTTCAATGGATCACTGATGAAGCTGATAGTGGTTCCTGATGGTTTATAAAATTCCAAGTCTCTTCAGTTTTAGTTACGAGTTCGAACGTAGTCTAGCTTGGTCATGCTTGACTATGGGTCTAAGAACGAACGTACCAAAGCACAGGCAGTCTTTTGTTTGTGGCTTTTTTCACACAGAGTTGTATGGAGATGTAATCAGACAAAGCGCAAATGGGCTACACGTTTTGCACAACACATAAACCTGTGGATGTGAACCATATGACTGTCTGTTATTGTCAAATGCTGAATATGAGGCTCAACCTAGTGGGGCCAGCAGCAAGTATATGCTCCTCGATTTTCGTCAAGTGAGTTTCAAATCACGTACCCAAACAATCGGAGACCACGCCATCCATAAATATACGGATTTCGTCAGGGGTACAACTTTATATGGTGTGATATTACCAACAGTTTTCTGTGACATGTACGGTATATACCGTGAGCTGAATGAGTGCGAATATACTACAAGGAAAACTGTATTTATCTTGGACCATTCTCCACAGAGCAACGGTCAAAAATTACAGTGTCAATTTCGGCAAACAGTGCGATATTTGCTAATATGAATTCCTCCTTAAACTGATTTTGTCCTGCGCGTGGTTGGGGTTGATTAGCGCAAGCAGAACTGTCTCAGAATCTTCGAATTAGGTATTGGCGTAGGTTTAAATCAGTATGTCTTCATGTTTTCACTCACAAACTCACACGTTGTGGTCGGTCGGACAAAGCAAATTGAACTCCGGCACGTGGTCTTGTCAGAGCTGAGGGCCATTCGCTTTCGGCCTGCATGCTGATTGGTCGATACATGGCAAATTGCGGAACAAGAACGCTCGCAGTCAACACGGGATAGACGTGTGGGTCTTGACTATATGGACAAGAAAGACAGGATGAAAATGCGATTACCGTCAGGAACTAACGTAATACTGAAAGAACTCCTTTGAATTAATGAGGCAGGCTGGTTGGAACCGAAAGGGTAAAGTGAATATTCAGCTGAAGCCCGATATAGAGGGCTGGATAAACTATCTGCTGCACACCCTAAGTTTATGCACAAATCTTTACAACGTGAAGTTTCAGTTTCTATTCTTTGTTTTCTCAGATTATTGTGACATTTTTTGTTTTCTTTTCGGACAACTGAACTTACCTGGGAGAACTTGTCTTACTGGCACATGCTCACTTTTATTCCTGCTAATGGGAAGAGACAGGATGTTTTATTCTCAACCAAATACTCTGCGGTATGACGGTAATCCCATGAAATCGAGTGAGAAGTCACGGTTTGTATAGGTAATAGGAACGGTGTCACAATCCGCTGTTCAGATCCCTAGGCGGTTGGCTATAAGGATGCAAACAAATGGTATACTTGATACTCGTTATTGGCGTCAATTTATTTGCATCCACTAGAATGGTCGTGTTGGTCACGTGACAGTCCCCTAACCGGTATTCTAAAAACACCGGTTGCCCAACCAGTTGTATGAATACAGTGCACAATCTGGGGTGGTTGGTAAAATGTTAGCAAAATATTTATCGATCTGATCGCAGTTTATGAGAACTGTGAGCAGGCAATAGTAATGTCTCACCTCGTCAGAAGATTGATCGGTGATATGTATAAATTTAGCAAGTGTTGCTTCTCAGGTTGCCATTCCCTTGGGCATCACATGATCGGCTGTGAGCATCTGTAATGTAGCTGATTACCAAAATCAGACAATCACACATCATTTTCTGTCAGTCTCATCTTTTGTAGTGTAGCATACTTGTTTTTGATAAACTGTAGTGAACAATATTTCGATGGATACGGTCTTTAGATAAGACTTAAGGCGAATACCCACATAAATACAAGTATGTCTTACACATGTTCATACTCGAGAGTGCCTAAAAAATAAGTGTGCCTTCGGAACCCAACACGAATCCTTCATTCTACACTGACTGTTAGGATTCTGCAACAGTCTCACAAATAGTCACTTGGAAAATAGCATGAACAGCTGCTCTACGGAACGTGGCAAACTTGTCGGAACTTGTGACGCGATGTACGGTTTGCGTTACTAGTGTTGTCAAATCACTCGGACACGGAATAATTTAAAGCAATCGTGTATAAAGCATCTACAAGTAGCATGCATCCTGCCCCTTTGGATGAAAGGCCTTAGACGTCCTTGCAGTGGGAAGCATGGAGAGTCTCTCACAAACCAATGACGACCATTGAAAGCTTTGAAAAGTCAAACACAGGTGTATACCATTCGAAAGTACTGGGTGGTAAGTGGCGCTCACGCATTTCAGCTTGTCACCAGTGTCGTTAGGCATCCAAACTGATTGGGCCGTTTATCTATGGTGTTTTGTAGAGCCCCACTATGTATACTAACTGAAAATCTATTCATCTGACATATGTAAAAAGACTTATTGTCATCCTCTGTTGCTGATATGAGGAAATGTGATGGAAATTGAGAGTAATTGTGAACATATTAGTGAGTAGAAACACGGTTACAAAGAATGGCAATATGTGAAGCGATAACATGAACGGATGTCCGTGGAAAGGACAAATAGATGAGACAGAATATTTATTTGTTGCAAACGTTGATGGTACTTTAGCTGTTAAAATTGGCGTCACTTGCATAACTCATAACTGTGTACAAGCAGGATAAGTGAAATTACGTGTAGAAAACGCATCATATTCTATGGTTTACTGCTGCATCTAAACGTTTTTCGTAGTTCGTAATGAGAAAAAAGCGAAAAATTAAAGTTAGCTGGACAAGCCACGTTAGATGGCTTTATGAAAATACTCTGTTGGAAGAGGCATTCAAGAACTGCGCTAATATTGGAGTCACACAAATTTGTCTTCTTTGATGATTCACGAATGTCACCGATGTTTGGTGAAAAATTCACTAATTTGACAAAGTTCTAATGTGAAAGTTCTCCAATCAATCTGGCTTTAATTCGTAACGAGAACTTAATCGGTCAATTTTAACCGTATCTTTCCATGGTATAATTTCCCCATCACTGCTTGGATATTCCAAAACATTATATACGTGAGAAACGGAAATTGATTCCCGCAGAAGCGTAATATTTTGCGAAGGCTAGCTTCACCGTATCTAGCTCATTTGGTTCCGTTAACACAGTCTTCCCGACGTTCGCATTGAACATTGTATGATTTATGTGCATTAATGATAAATGGTCGATAAGTTTGTACTCACTTACACTTCTTGCCCGTTCTGTTATCGTGCAAATTTGGGAAAAATAGGTCAGAAATTCACATCAGCCTAGCGTCTAACAGTTGTTACAAAATACTCACGGTCACTTGTCCATAGTGCTTAACGACCTCCTGTTACAGTTCGACATCGTTTATTTGTTATCAAGCAACAAGGGTCAATATTTCTGCTAATCAGTTCACTTTATTATTTTTTTTATCTCCCCTAGAAGTAGCAATACTTTTTAAATTTTCTGTTCAGATACGTATCCTCGCAAATCTGTGGTGCTATATCACTTTAAGTGAAAGTGCTGCTTATTATTTAAACCACGTCCATGAGTAGTTTACTGTAAGTTGCTAAAAATGTTTGATTGATTTAAATCGTACACGGACAAAATGATGGCGAAAATTTGTCGGCAGATAATATGTAATCAGTATGGTCCGCAGTCGATTTAAGTCAAAACAGGTTTTACCCGAAAAACGGCAGCAGTTAGGTCACCATCTCGTCTTGTTCGTCCTCAGTAAATAAGTTGACCACAAAGCTTGAGTTAGTGTACACTTTTCGTTATGTTCCATGCCACCGCGTAGTTGATGTTCAACAGATGTTCACTTCGATAAGCATTGCACTCTGGCACGTTCAGCATATGCCCCTGGACACGATCATCACTCACAACCGAACATTCGGTAAGTGTATTATCCGATCAATGCTTTCATGAAAGTGAAAGTTCTTTGGATGATTAGATAGAATAGTCAAGTTTTCTCTAGTTCGACAGTTAAAAAGAAGGAAACCAATCTTTATAAAATAATGACTTACCCTTTCCAGTCAGAAAGCACATAAGCCTTCACAAACACATCTACCGGACAGTTTCGTGGTGGTCGTAATTGGACACAGTAGTTCGAAGCACAAGCTTGACAATCTGGGGGATGACTGAAGTGTAACCATATTGGACGTAAACAGTTTTACTGGTTCACAAGAAATTAATGAGTTCAAAAGATGTTCATTCAGTTAGACTAAGCTAACATTCACAACTGTAAATAAAATATACATGAGGAAATCTGATACTATAGCGAGTGACATATTGGCCTCTTTCGTGTAGAGTTTAAAACTTGCTATTTTCTGTTCCAACATGAATCTTTTTTACACATATGCTCTAATTAGCAGTTTGCCTCAGTTACACGTATTTCAGATAAACGTCGACGTCTTATCAAACTGCCCATACTTTTAGTCCGTTTGATTCAGCGATAAACTATTTCCGCTCATAATAGAAATGGTTCTTGTTCAATTTGCCGGAGTTGACTTACTATGGGAACAATATTGTTCAGAGGGGATTCTAAATCAGGCAAGCTAGTGGAATTATATACATCTGAGTGCAGAATTCATCGACACACGTTTGGTCACTCGCTGGAAAACCTCTTCTCAGTGAGGAGAAACAAATGGTTGAGGGGTCAGTTAGTTCATACTTGGGTTTCTAAAGGGCAGACTACGCAGAACATCGTCAGAAATATGGTCAGTCCACTGTGGAATGCATTGTCTAACGTTTTGGTCACGACTAATTTGTGTTTGGCATTGAAAGTCCTAACCGTTAGTTCCATACAATAGGGGTTCAAACGCCTCTACTCATCTCCTGGATATCCCTATATCCGACCCAGACAGGCCACTATATTCGTGTGGATGCCGACGTATCTAGACATTTTTTGTAATCTCCTGTCTGTGCGTTTGTAGATTGAAGCGGTTTACTGTTTTAGTGTGTTGGAGAGCAACATAAACTTTCTACCGACGTTTTTTCCTTAAAAACGTTTTATTTATACTCACAAACTGTCCAACAGATGCTCATTTGCTGATCGAAAGATGAAAAGTTCCCTGTAGAAAAAATCTGTAAATCACGCTGGAGTTCTTTGAACGCTTGTGTTTATGTAATGATAAACGAATAAGTAAGACTGATTGCAACATTCACAAAGCAAACTTTTCGATCTCCAGTTTTCAGTTTTTGAGTATGGGGGACTATTTATTCCCAAATACTGTCCTCGACATAAAACGGGCCAGATAGTTTGCAACAAGAATAATATATACAGATGAAGAGCCTCGACATAGCTGAAGTTCGTTATATTTACAGGGACAGGTAATGCAAGGTTAGCTACCTAACTAGACTAAGTAAAACAGTTCGTTGTTTCTATCGGTGACTCAGTGACCAAAAGTAAATGCTAGCTATCCATTTATTTATCATTTTTCACTCTGTTCTGCAAACCACCCAAATTAGTTCACTACATTACACCAATTGTATGATTACCACCGGTGGCCTACGGAACAGACGTCAAACGATCAAGTAGACCAGTATAATCAGTCAACATCGGGAGACAACCCAAACATCTGTACAAGGGTCCGTTGGTGGTTCCGGGACATTACAAACTTGAATTACCTGGTAGCAGGACAACATTTCAAATTACTGCTGCTGTAGCAAGTCTTTTCAGCTCCACATATTGGCGGGGTGATTAGTCAAGATCAGGTGACTTGTTCCAGCTGATCGTATAATGACCCACACATTAGCTGAACCGTCAAACTCACACACCGCATGAAAGTTCATGAAGTTGTCGAATTTTTTATTTCAGATTCTTCATATTTGTAGTACTCCTAGTGATTTTCTGTAGTGGAGTGGCTATTCTTCAATCTCTCGCTTATATTCTAATCGAGCACTCAACACAGTTTTCATCAATGTGTATGCAAGTCATAATAGAACTGCATATTGCTTTCAGTGCGTTGATGAAAAATCATATATAGGATAAAGTGAGAAATGCGGAATGCTGATACCAATCTAAAGTCAAGTGAACAGTGACGGTGGAGATGACAGTAGTGAAGACAGTATTTTATTCACCATAAATGGATAACCAGTTTGACGGTGCGTCTTCGAGAGACTACAACCAGCTCCAATGAGATCTGAGATTTCTGCTTACCATTTACACGGCTAGGTTTAGGGAAACTTCATCCAGTCTGCACCGAAACTAGTGGGATATGTGCACGAAGTAATTATAAATTCTGATTACTAACAGGGGATTTTGGTTTTCTTATAGATTGAACGTCACCCACAATTGATCCAAGCAACTGTCGCATTCCCATAGACTTTCCAGTCGGTCTGTTTCGAAAAAAGCACTAGAATGGAGTTTCGCTCTTGTCAGAGCAGCTAGTCAGTAGGGCATATGCTTGCCACGGCCGAGACTAGAACTTCGGCCACGCTGTTCATGAGGCAACCGTGTTTATCATTGTCATTGACGTCAGTTAGTCACGACCAAATTATCACATCAGAACGCTCAACCACTTTCGTTTGTCAGTAGTGATAAGAACAAATTATAATTTCCAACAATTCATATAGACAATGAAGATTCGGATCAGTCAACTACAGAAAGTTTTGCGTAAACATATCGGCTATGTACAGCACCATTCTTAATTCATAGGCTGGCAAACAAAATCGTCCATTACCATACAAAGCATAAATGTTTAGCGATATTCATGGAAGTTTATATACAACAAACACTGTGTTTATGGCGACCTTTGGGTTAAGTTTTGACAGCTTCTTGAGCGCTTATTCTATAGTTCACCCATACGACTTCTAGTTTGTTTACTTCAGATAGTTCATGCGTTCCCGCTAAATGTACCTGTTCCAGAAGTTTAGCTTGTATTTTAATAACACCGTGTTCAAATGTATCCGAACCGCTAAATCCGGATTGTTTGATGTGAGTTCAAGAAATTGGGGCTTTTTAGATCATTTCTCTCCTTGCATCACATCCACAAAACCAAATAGACAGGAATATTCAAAATAATAAAATTATTTCCATGTCATATTGTTATTTACTTACGAGGGTCAGTTTGATTTTTGCGTAAGCAGTGCTTATTCCGCTGTCGTCTTGACGTAATCATAATTTTGGCGTTAATATTCACAACAGTAACATCAGCACCAGGAGTGGCGTATGGTAAGGTTGTCCCGTCTCACCATGTTGATTCAGTTTCGTCATAGATTAACTAATGCGGGATTGTTTCAGATATTCAAAAGATGATGGCGTGGACCTCCTATCTGGTAAAAGACTGACTGGTCTTGATTATGCTGATGACAAGATGTTGTTAGTTGACAACTTTTAAACGGCACAAGCAACGCTGAACGCTAGTTCGTGTCCTACTAAGCAATTCGGAATGCGGTTTGCAGCCTCAAAGTGCAAAGTGCTTCTGCATGATTGTCGTGATTACGTAGATTTATCGTTAGATAATGAAGCCATTAAGGTTGTTGACCGGTTTGTACACCTGGGAAACTGCATCAGCGCCGGCGACGTAGGCAAAGGGAATGAAATAGAAGCGCCTATTTCCAAGGCTAGGGCGGTGTTCGCTAATCTGAGACACCTATGGCGACAGAGAGGTATTTCCCTGAAGCTTAAGGGTCGCGTATATCAGACAACAGTGAGGGCTGTATTACTTTACAACAGCGAAGCCTGGTCACTTATGAAAGACGACTTGAACAGTCTTCAAGTATTTGATCACCGATGTTTGTGTTCGATTGCTCGTATCGGGTGGCACCAGCGAGGAAGCAACGAGGAGGTTAGGAAGCTGGCGTTTGACAATGATAGTCAAGCGAGTTCTTTTATTCAGTCTTGGTGTTTTTGCACTGGATTAGATGATTGGGCCATGTACTAAGAATGCCAGCTAGTTGTCTGTCACTTCGAGCACTGTTTGACGACGTTACAGCCGACTGGCGCGGGGTAGGAAGTGGAGAGATGATGATCTAGCGTAGAGAAATGTAATTGTTCACGACGTGGTTGCCCACTGTAGATCAGGTTAATTTTCCGAGTTGGGGACCTTGCGACTCACAGAGTCGTTGGCTGGATATGTTAGGTTAGATGGCGGCTAACCGAGTTTAGTGGCATGAATGTTATCGTTGTTTGTCCGAAATGTCTGTGAAGTGAGTGAAATTAACGATGCGGGGCAGTGAAAGCCGTAAGGAAGCTGTCTTGCTAATGACGCCTAACTTTCACTTACAGTCCAGTTGTTTGTTTTCTACGTGTAGACGCCTTGATTTTGAATGGTTAAATGTAGACATAGCTATCGTTTTTGGTAGTTAGGTCCCTTCTCGTCCCTTTCCTTTTTTCTTCTCTCTTCTCACAGAAGGTTTGTTCTTCTTCATTCATGGTTGTGTAGCAGATAAGCATAAGTGTAATACACTGTTGTATTGCTGTCCATGATGAAGATGTTTCATGGGTTCATCCATAATATTATCAAATTAATTTATTGTTTTCAATGTACCACGCTCAGAAGTTTTGTGTATTCAGATAATCTGTGGACTATCCCAATTTAGAAGTGAAGCTTAAACGGGTGAACATTCTACAGACCGTTGTGAATAAATCCCGTTCCAAAAATAGCAAATGATTTACTTTGCGCATTATCTACTTTCCCAGTCATGTACTTGTGAAAATCTGGTAGATTAAGTTACAACTTTATCAAGTTAATGCGACTGTAAATGTGTAAACAACCTCATCTAGTGGAGCAATAGACCAACTACTGTTTTGATCGCAACTCCATAAACGATTGTCGTTTACTATGGAGAAATCAGTTTGGTCATACCGTTTATTGTGTCCGTTTTTTTTTAATGTTTACTCAGAGATCAACCACTAACAAACTTGAAGTGCCCGGTCAGGACTTGAGAGACAAGGGTACACTAAGCACACAGCAAACAGCACTGGTATTCAGAATTACATGAGTCACACTAGCGGAATGCCTCAAATGAATAATGGGCAGAATTCTGAAAAGCTAAACAAACCTGTTATGAAGATGTCTATTATGAAGGAGCATTGCAAGTGCAACAGAATTGGATTTCTGCAGAATGGGTAAAAGTTATAAACAAAGGTCAACTGAATCTCAACTCCAAGAACCGTCGTGAACTGAAACACTAACTTGCGAAGAGCCTGCGTAAGGACCGCAACATTTACCTCTCCGAATGAACCAGAGAGAAGAAGAAAGCATTCTCATCAGGCCTGGTCGAGTGCTGCTGTAATATTACTGATGAATTGTCCACGAAGACAGCAAAAGCATGTACTGCATTCACCAACCAAAGTCACTTGTAGCATTACAAAGATATCCATTTGTTGACTGAAGGCTGAGTTTATAATGCGAGTGTACGTACACTTTTACTGTTTGTGTAAGAGACCTGGTCCATTGGTGTGGGCAATACTTATAGACTATCGTTCGTGGATCACCCTTGTCTTTACCAATTGGCACGTATCAAATGAGCTGATTTCGTGGAAAAGACGATAGTCTTTTGGCACAAATTTGAGAAATATGCAAGATTTCTCCCAATAACCGAGGTCTCGATGTGCACTCCATACGCCGACAGAGTATAAACGACCTGCACATTGCACACACTGCTAGTGTTTGTGAATAACAACAAGCTGGCCAGATGATGGCGTGGTCACGGTTTATGATAACCTCGACTATTCCACCTAGCAAGGTTAGTAGTTGAAGTATATCTTGTTGGAGAGTTCGTGACCATCCATACTGCTGGTTGGAAACATTGTAACATAAAACTATGTTGTGGTCAATGACGAATCTGTACGCCCGTACTTGCTGATTCTTCTTTTTGGTGACAATCATTTGTTTTTGGTTATTTGCTTTCTATCTCTTCTTTTTCTTGTGTGTACATTTATACTTATTTTCTACTCTGTTATATCGTGGACCATTGTAAGAAGCAATAATAACACACAGCCACAGCATCCACGAATAAGGCCGAAAGTTGAAAATGATAATTTTGATGATCTTTCGAATGTATTAACCTAATGAATACTACTTGATTCATTTGTTTCACTGACCAGACAAACATACCACAATGAATTTCACAGTCACTGTCAAATTTGATGGTAATAATCCACTATAATTGGAGAAAGTATAGCCTGTACTAATAGAAAACAGTCCAATGAATTTTTTGAAGATAATAATTATTGAGAAAGTTTACGTGTTGTTTGAAAACTCTCAAGCAAAGTTAACTTATGCAATGCAAGGAATGTTAAAATGTTTTTGGTTTACTTTCAGTTAGAGAACTAACACAAAAACACGCTTTAGATGAGCGCAGCTAAATCTCGAAATTTCCCCGCAAAATTCGGCAGTCTGTATTCGGAGAAGTTTATCAGTTCTGACTAGAACTAGAGTCTGCATAACCTGTTTGTAAAAGATCAACAATTGTTTCGTCATCTCACTCACCCCACGACACACTAATGGTTTTAGTGAGAAGTGCATGTTTACTGTAATACGTGGCAGTAAGTAAATTACTTCCGGTGATTTTGAACTAGGCAATTAGTATGTTGTTCACAAATTGGGTGATTTTATAACCAATATAGAGTAACGAGCAGATTTAGAAGAATAGGATAATTTGGAAACTCACATGACATGACTTTCTCCGGGAAATATCCCTTCAGCGAACAAAAGGATACAGCGTATCTTAGCACCTGTGAATGAGACACAAAGGAGAATATATTCAGAATGCTTTGCGGACTTTGTAGCCACACAGGTACTAAAATATTTGCTGGGATGTGGTCCTCATTTCACACAGATAGCAAGTATAGAAATACCCTTACGATTTTCAGCTACTCCATGTTAAAACTAAACACCTACGTCAATTTCTGTTTGCCAGTTAGTCGCGTGTTGCATGTAGACGTACATGATGGGAATTGACTTCTTTCTGATAATAATGCCCCAGTCAAATTCAGAACAACGTAGATTTTGTCCGATCCCAGACATTTTTAATGCAACCAACCTCTGCTTATCCTCTTTGTGTCACTTACTTGAGCCTCTTTCTCCATTAAGTATTAGTCAATTTGGTAGATTGACAAATAATTTTATTTACCTTGAAGAACTGTTGATGTACTTAACAATCTGCCCCTAAAAGCCGCGTTAGTTTCATTCCTTTAATCATTTTGTAGCATACTATAAATTCGCATCTTAAACCTGATCTAGTAGGTCTCAGCCAAATAGATTAGCTCTTACTAAACGTGCCTCTGGGCCTTCAGCTGGATTCGGTTAGATATATCTGATGTATCACACTCGATCCGGTAGGTTTTCTTATAGTCATTAGTTTGTTCAGGTTGTACACAAAAGTGTTTCTGTCATTTTTAAATTAACGACAACCTATTCTCTTCTTCTACCTGTTCAATCAGCAGACACAGTTGGACATGACCGGATGATATTTGCCCATTAGGAAGTTTCTGTGATACTGCTGGGATGCCACTCGTGTTTCTAACAGATGGAGTGGTGTATACTTTACAGAATATGACTTTTTGTAGACTGTGTGAAAATAAATATATTTCAAACTTAATGTCAAACAGGAATGACTACTAAATACGACATATTGTCGTCCAGTTGGTGAGCCCACCTAAACGAATGCTTAGGCTGTGTGAAAGTCGGTTCTGGTTGCTGAAGTATGCATAGTTAATTACATTGGAAGTAGTTTACTTTCTGTTCCACAGCACACCTGATGCAATGAACAAAACATGAATAGGACGACTTAGCCTCTTTCATCCAGCCCGGACCAGGCATTGCATGCATACTGTTTGCGCCTTACCTCTTATATGTTACCGGTTACACTGGTAATCAAATAGGTACAAAGTTTGAATTTTTAATCAGGCTGATTTTCTGGGTATAAGAAAATACCTCTGGTCAGTTCATTTTGATGGGGATTCTGTGGAAAAGAAATATTATGCGTTTCATAATGCAATTCAGAATATGAATGATTTATTGGTATTGAGATAACTACGCCCCTTTTCTTTTCGGTCAGCTTTTCTGCGCAGAGGACGATGTTTTTGTTATGATCACTCCACATTATTCATGAAGCATAATCTCATGGGCAACTTGAAGTACCTAAGCGTTATTGACAACGTTCGAAATAGGTGCAAGCAAGAAATTGGCGTGCGCACTAACCTCGTACAGAAAAACACAGCATTGAGAGCTCTCGCCAAACAACTTCTTATTAAATCATTGTCAAAAACAGCAATAAATCAATTATTCTAACTGATGCTTAACTTCCATTCAACCGGAAACAAAAAGCAAGCCTTAGCCACGAACAAAAAACACAACAGTAAAGTACTTGATTGTCAAAAATAATTATGACTATATCGGAACATTCATCACCAAGATGCCTACATCGCACAAACAGACAACTGAGCTCTAAGTGAAATTAGGGCATCGTCAGCAGGACGGCTGCTTTAAGGCACACCGATTTGTAGTGGACAAATGGGTGTCCACCTGACTCTCGTTTATTGACAATTTAGAATGTTTTTCTTGAGGAGCACTTGGAATTTAGCCTCAACAGATA
>LUCH01006597.1:19176-32943 GCA_013368495.1 Paragonimus heterotremus
CCCGAACCGGATCAAGCTTCCAGAAAACGGTCATACCATGTAGACCGATAGGGAGATCGTGGATGTGAGAAATGGGGTACCTGTCCGGAACAGTGACGTTGTTTAAGACGCGATAATCACCGCACGGACGTCAGTTACCGGATGTGGTCTTAGGTACCATATGCAAGGGTGAGGTCCAAGGGCTGCTGGAGGGCTGGATGGTGCCGAGTCGCAGAATGTTTTCGAATTCAGGTTGGGCGATTTTGAGCTTCTCAGGTGGCAACCGACGTGGGCGAGCAACGGTAGGTGGTCCTTTGGTGGTAATGTGGTGGAAGACGTCGTGTTTTACTTGCGACAGTGAGCCTGATGGATTGATAGGGCGTGGGAACTGTCGACGCAGAGTTGCGAAACTGTTGTCTGGTAGGGCCGAACGTGATCCCAATGAATCATTCGATGTGACCTTCCCGTGTACGCACAGAGCTGTTGTGCTGTCCAGCAGTTTCCGACTTCTTACATCCACCATGAGTCCAAATGGGGTGAGAAGATCAACGCCAATAATTCGATGTTGTAAATCTGCAAAGGTAAGGGTCCATGGGAGTTGCCGACGGAGACCAAGGTCGAGAGTGAGTCATTTCTTTCCGTATGTCTGTATGGCAGTGCTATTTACGACCTATTGGGTGTACGACACGGGCTTGAGGTTGTGTTTGTCACCAGTGGGTGGAATAACGCTAACCTGAGCGCCCGTATCAATGAGGAAGTTGAGGGACGTTAAACGGTCGAATACATAAAACAGGCGACATAAGTAGGGGCCAGTTGCAGCCGTCGCCATTCCCGGCTGGCTTGGTCGGTTCCCTTCTGATTTTGACAACTACGAAGGGAACAGAGCTGATTGCAATAACCTGCACGCGCACCAAATCGTCGGTGGTAATAGCACATGCTTCTATCAAACTGTTGTACGCGCGACCGGCTTCGTGGGCGGGACTTTGCGCTTGCTGGTGACTGCTTTCTCTACTAGCACTTTCGTTAGAGTAGCCAGCTGCAGGGACATCTGTGAAAACTGCTCTCTCAGATTTCGGACGTCTTGCTGGAGGGTATCGCGTCTGCAAGTCGCTTGCAATTGGGCTACTTGATGAGGAGTATAACTGTTATATGCACGGTCAGCCAATTCCGCTTGTTTGGTCAACGGTGTGTCCTTCTCCAAAGCAGCCAATCTGTGGAGGAGTTCGCGTGGGAGGTTCTGAAGCCACAGCTCTCGCAACACTGGCTCGTTGACAGTATGTTTGTTCGACAACTGAGTCATGTCGAAGCAACTGTGAAGGGGTGCGATATTTCACTTCGACGGCGACAAGGAGCTCGCGGAGACTGTCTTCATCAGAAACTGCCATCCTGTTAATAATGGCCGATTTGATGACATTGTACAGATTATCTGCTGGACGCTGGTAAATGATATCTTCCACTTCCGCCGCCACAGTCTCAGGTAAGTTGGCGACGACGTAGTTACACATGATGCGCTGTGAGTGGATTCCCTGAAAGTCAAAAATAACTTCGATTTTCGCAAACCACAGTCTAGGGTCTCTACTGCTAAACTCAGGTAGTTTAACCATAACGGTGTTCTCCGAAGAAGTATATTCCTGTCCACTATTGGAATGCATAGTAGTGAGGGGGGAGAAAAATTTGGGGGGGGGGGACTATAGGAAGAAGGCTGACGAACAAACAAATCTTTGGCAGTACGCGTGACAAAAGTCACCACACGGACTCACCAATTTGTAGGGGACTAACCTATTACAAACTATAAATGATAGTATTAAGTTCAAAACGCAGTAGCCAAATAGATCGCCACGGGCAATCTCAGTCTATGAGAAACAGGAACGTCAAGGAGACGAGACGTACGCGCCAAAAGTGTATTGCTAAGCAGAATCAATTCGAACAAGTGAGGTTAATTTCGTACAAGGAAAAGTGGTGCAAACTGTGTATAAAAGTATAGCGGAATATGAAAATATGTACTATGTTCTATATGTCCATTTGTTGCTTTGCACCGCGTGTCATGATCGGGCACACCCGGGCGTGTTTCTCACTAATGCGTCGAGAAATACATATTATTATTATAATGAAAGGCTGAGACACAAACTGTTCGCATAATCAGCATTAGATAGGCCTCAAAGTGTACCTTCCAGATTTCGTCGGTGGTAATCTATCAATATGAAGGCGTATTGCAATGTTGTCGACGTCACGCATCTGACGACATATTAACACTTGTGTAACGCCATTCACTAGTCCGAACTCTATATATTCAGAAGGATACACATCTCGTATAAACGACGGCCTTGGAGTTTCCATCAGTGTTCTTGCATCTGACGGCAGTTCAGGCAATTGTCCTTTTACAATCTGTAACGGCCGACTGACACGAACTCTGGGGGTTTTACCTAAAACAACCCAATCTCGAAGTCGGTCGATGAGGTTGTTTACAACATATACTCGGTATCCTCCCCATCTGGATCTTTTAACAATTTAGACTATTCTCCTGCCTGTTCCGGGACATCTAACATTGTTGGTTATATAAAGGAAGCAATCACAAACCTGTCAAACTGGGTGCATGACACTCAGCAAACTCCTGTCCAGCGGCGGACATGCTGGCATGGAAATGTTCCACTGCACGGCGAACACGACGACAAATAGTAGGTCGGCTGACTAGTAATTCCACATGCCTCTTGGATTAACATTAATTAATTAAGATAAACTCACGTTCTCTTGCGATTGCTCATGGTTGGTCATCTTTAAATAATGCAACAAAATGGGAGTGAGCGCAGAATCTTCACAAAAGAAACCAGACTGAAAATGAAGATAGCAAAACTGAATGCTTTGTGTATTGCAATTCAATTGAACAAAAAACCCATATGTACAATGGGTGGTTTTTCATGCTGAACAACTTTCCCTTGGGTTAGTTACATAAACGCATTTATTTGAGCAAATTTAGATGTAGAAACATTCTCCGCTACATTTTTCACCTCCATTCACGCTGATTTCTCATTGGCCATGAAAATTCAGACGTAATTTATCCAGTGATTGACGTAATTCACCCGAAATATCACACCAGTCGAGTGCCGAACGTAATCCATCCCAATCTGCCGTAATTCATCCCTAATTCATCCCTAAAGTGTGCTATTAGGGTGATACGACATGACGGGCTAATACATTTGAAAATGAAAATGTCTGTAGAAAGTATGCATCCGTCGAAACAGTTTTCCATTCCGCCGTACAAACTAATCAGAACGGAGTCCCCGCTGGTGAGCGTCAACAATCCTGGTCGTCCTTTGGTAACCACCGCTGGCCTAAGCAAGCCTGGTCACTCACGATGTTCAGCATGGTCTGCATACCTTCATCAGAGGGGCTAAGCAAGACAGGGTCAACCGCACATTCCATGCCAGTCAAGAATAAACTGAACACCGAACTGATTAGATAATTCAGGCGCACCGTTCAGAATGTCGTCCATGACAAAACTGAACAAGAAAGAGGAATTCGAACACCTTTACCGAACACCACTAGAAGAGATGAGCACCCGAGACAGCTGTACATAAACTCTCACCCTGCTTGTAGAGTGAAAATACAGTGGCCTTGTTATAACCGAATACTAGAGAATAGGAACGTGTTTAACTGGTACGAACAACGGTGAGCGATTAACGCGACTAGGGGCTTCGAAGCAACTCCCGATTGGTCCCCAAACAACGAAAAACGAGAACCGATGAGAATAGGGGCGAAGCAGACTCCGGGTAGGCAGTGTATTTAGCCCCCAGACAATCTGAAAATTTACACGATAAACTGGTCTACATTCATAGAACATCACTAACACTGTGGCAGTGTGAGCGCGCAAAGAAACGTTTGAATTCTGCATCGACGCATGTCTTAACGACAGATGAGATATCTGATTTCTGACAGTAGAATCGTGTTATTCGGGACAGGTTTACCCTGACCTCAACAGACCTCCACAGATTCATGTATTTCCCTTGTACCCCCTTGCAAAGAAGACAACTCCGGAGAACGCTGTGAGCAGCGGAGTCGAAAGCAGCCTTTAGGTCCAGAAAGACCACGACTGTCGGCTGTCTGTAACAGTGCCGATGGCCCACGATCTGTCGCAAAGTAAAACTGTGATCAGCGCACCCTCGACCGGATCAAAATCGAGCCTGTTCTTAGCCTATCTGGCTTCCTCTGGGCTTAGTGAGCCGACGTAGAATGAGATCAGTGAGTAACTTGGGCGCAGTTGACACCAACCTGGTGCCTCTGGGGTTGCCACATAGACTACGGACCCCCTTTATGGAAACGGGAATGACTGTTGATAGGCACCAATCATGAGGTACCTCTTCAGTCTCCCAGATCGCCTGAAGGAGTTTTGTTCGTTCCGATGTCAACCTCTCTACGCCATCCTTTAAAAGAGAAGGGGAGAGATCTGGTTCAGCAGCCTCATTACGCTTTAATAACGAGTTCCAGAGCCACTTGTGTTTCCGACAAAAGTCATCCAGAACGTAATAGCTGATAACTCAGATCCCGTCGACCACACGGTCTGCTCGAAGCCAACTGAACAGTTCCTCAAAACGTTCAGCCTACCTATCAAGTCGGCGCGAGTGATCGGTGATAAGTAAACCATCTGTTTCACATATGGTCTCATTTGCGCCGACTCAACGACCAGTACAACCACGGATCGGAGAAAATACCCCTCTGTTACTCCCAGATGAAAGAGCTCGTTCGACTGTTCGACCAAGTAGTGCTCACGTTCATTGCGCAGGCTTTTGGTCAGCCTGCGTTTAATTTCTAGACGGTCGTCATCACATTCGGGACCCAGTGCGATCAAGCGACTGTTGTTCACGAGGTCTGTCGACGTGTCTGAGGTCCAGTTCTGTCGTGGATGAACAGTTCATTCGGGATATACTTATTCACAGCGGAGCGTGTTTTGAAAAAGGTCTGTTATTATTACCCGCAAGTGTATATTCCATTTATATCGTTTAACGGCCCAAATCGACGTACTATTTGCTCCATTCTGTTATCATTAGCTGTTTTGAAAAGTTTTGACAATAATTTATTAATAGAAAGGAAGAATATCATACCAAAATTCCCAATAAATCAGTTAGGTTTCAAAACTTATCAGTCGCAAGGCGATGAACCCCATGCAAAAAAGGCAGTGTGACAACAAACAGAGGCGTCAAATCTCAAAGCACCACGTCCCACACCTGCTCTATTGCCGTTATTGCAAAGCAGTCAAAATTGGATGCTGAAACGGCAACCTCAACGGCAGGTATAAGCAGCTTCAGGGAAGGAAGAACGCCAAGTTGTGTTCAGTTCCTGTTAACGATTTATATGCAGACCAGGTGAGAAAAATAACGGACTCAGGGACTGAAATGGCGAAACTACACAGTAAGTGTGAAGAGCTTACCAACATTTTACACCAGCTGAATCCGATAGCTAGCATTCTGAGTGCCTCAAATAACACCCATCCTGAGACTGCCACTTCTAGCCATAAAGATCTTGTAGTTGCTGTAACGTTTATTGACACAATAGCTACTGAATTGCATAAACGATTGCGGTGTGCAAGCGAAGTGGTTGTGTTTAATGTACCTGACAGAATATCTTTACTTACCGTGAGAGGGGTCTTACTCAAGGCTAGTAGAATGGAAGACCAGGAGTGCCGTTGTCTAAGACTTTGTAAGAAAGTACCGCAAAATCTTGTCCGCCGTTACTGCAGTTAACAAACGAAGCTGTAGCGAATGAATTCGTCAAAAAGCAAGACCAAATCATACGCGACAGGAATTTCAGGTCCGTAAAAGTGTTTGATGACAAGACATCGCTCCAAAGGGGGGCATTGCAAGCCCATATTTCCCAGATAAAACAGGACTCGAATAACAAAATCAGCAACCTCATTGACTTGGCTGTTGGTTTTGACCGCTCCGCGACTTCCTTGGATCAGCAAGTTGTTGGTCGGTCCAGAAGGATACTGCAAAATAAGCCAAGTCCAGCTCTGTTGACGCCAGATTCGGCCAAGTTTCTCCAGTAAAACCCAAGGTGAATGTTAAGCATACTTCCCCTAGTCACTGACGATTTTCTCTGTCAATCAAAGCGCTGACTGGAATGAGTCCTGGACCTAAGGCTCCGAAAATTCTTCAGAAGTTTGGAAGTATTATTCCGAATCCCCCGAACTAGGACGAGGTTGGACTTGCAAATTCATTTCCTTCTTAATATGGGCATTTCCCCCATTATCTGGAGTAACTGTACATATCAACTGCAGAACTGAAACGTCTGAACACGGCTCCATACCCGCAGTAATGCCCGTGGGGTACTAACTAGAGAATAACATTTTAGATTTGCAACATAACGGTAAATAAACGACACTTCGTAATCGTTTCGTACCTGGTTCGAAGAAATCACATTCTAAGAGTCAATGCTGCTCAGATGAAAATGAACAGTTGGTCGTCTACTGCTTTAAAGCCGATCCACAACTATGATGGGTTTCACACTTCCCATTCACTATCCACTAGCCCCGCAATGGCTTTTCCTTCTATCCAAAGAACGAGTGCTACTAGTAACCAAATTCTTAATATATGTACCCCGTCGGGTACATCGTCACCTGATTATATAACCCACATTAATGTCTGCCATCTCAATCCTATTTAATGCACCCTTTGGCATCTTATCCAGCACCGCTTGGTCCCCTCCCCATGTCCCACTCCATCATCCTACCATAATGACACTCTTCCAGGAATCTCTGTCATGCAGTCAAATCTTTGCGACATTCACTCGAACATGAGTGGAAAACCGTCACATCGCCTAGACCGGACCTCTCCATATGAGACTTTACAACCCACTGTCCCATCTGTCATACAGCTTAAATGCTGTGCCCGGCAGAAACAATTTCATTAATCAACTACTCATACACGCATGATCACTTATACGTAACATGCACATTTTTAGATCTTTTGTCATTTTGTCCAATTCACATATCATCCGCATCACTCAGGGGTGGTGTCCCCCTGATATTCCAGGCACGCAACTAAGCCTCGTAGGATACAACATATTTCGTAGTGATCGTCTCAAAGAACCAGATGGTGGAAGCATTATTTACCTAGAATAGCAATTTCTCTCAGCTAGATTTGACGAGTCTAGTAATAATGAAATCGAGAATGGGTTGCGGTTAATGATCTCAGCAAATGCGTAGTTCGCCGGTATGATGTTTCAAGACCGAAACGAGTTTGAAACGGCCGTTTAAGCTCGAGAAGATATTTTTCAGACCTTCCGTGAAATATTAAATGCATATCACGGACAAATATATAGATTTCATCGAGTACGATAGTTGTGGTGCAATGAGAAGAATCAACCATGCCTCAAAATTGTCTATATTCGCACTTTCGTTAAGAAAAATGTATCACCATTTTTTCTCGACAAAAGCATACTGTTGGTTTTCCTAATCTATTTTACGTTCTGAAAATACTTTCATTAGAACTTTCACGATGGAACAGATAATTTCATCTTGCAGAACCGCTCAATTTCACGTGGTTTTGGAGATATGATTGAATTTGTAATTGTCGACCATGTTGCGTTTGCACTGCATTGTATACGAAATATCACAGCAATTTCTAACGAAATATATGTCGCCACTGCTGGTGGTTAGTTAGGCACCTGAATTTTATGTTCAGCTTGTCTTCCTGGTAGCATTTCTGGTGGATAACGGTCTACGTTATCACGGCTGTTTCTACCTTTGGTTTGGTGCGCACATGGATAACACGCCCCACCCTATCATTAACAACGTGCGTGTTATAATGATAATAATAATAATGGTGTATTTCTCAACACATCTGTGAGAAACACGCAAAGATAAGCGCGATCAGTGCACACAATTTAACATGAAATACATACCGTACACATAATTGTTAACTGTACAATATACAAATTACGGGGATAAAATACCAAGACGGACAGTGATACGGGAAAATTCTAGTTTATGAAGAAGCATTTGGCTCATTTGCTCCTAAAACGATAGTTCTCAAAATTTCCAATGTTCGATTAAAAAAATGCTGGGTAGTTACATCAATTTTTGTTTCACAAGGTTAACGTTGTTTTGTTTACTGCTTATTTACTATTCTTGGATATAGCCTGAAATGTGTACGCGAGCCAACACTCACTTATCTGACAGATAAGAACCAACTTTGATGTTCGTTATTTACCGGACGGAAACATCGATTCCCACTTCTACCACTTCGGCTACAACCCTTCTATCTCGAGATGATGGATGTTTATGAGTTCGATGCGTGTTTGTCTAGGTTTTCGCCGGGCGCAAACTTGTGTGCTACTTCGTATGCAACACAATGCAAACGCAACATGGTCGACAATTACAAATTCAATCATATCTCCAAAACCACGTGAAATTGAGCGGTTCTGCAAGATGGAATTATCTGTTCCA
Source organism: Paragonimus heterotremus (assembly GCA_013368495.1). Taxonomy (NCBI): domain Eukaryota; kingdom Metazoa; phylum Platyhelminthes; class Trematoda; order Plagiorchiida; family Troglotrematidae; genus Paragonimus; species Paragonimus heterotremus. The sequence goes on from LUCH01006597.1 coordinate 27,596, forward strand.
TCGTGAAAGTTCTAATGAAAGTATTTTCAGAACGTAAAATAGATTAGGAAAACCAACAGTATGCTTTTGTCGAGAAAAAATGGTGATACATTTTTCTTAACGAAAGTGCGAATATAGACAATTTTGAGGCATGGTTGATTCTTCTCATTGCACCACAACTATCGTACTCGATGAAATCTATATATCTGTCCGTGATATGCATTTTAGTATTTCATGAAAAATTTGAAAAATTCATTTTCCCGCTCAAATGGCAGTTTCGACCTTGAAGCACCATGCCGGCGAACTAACCGATTGCCTTGGTCTCCACAGGTTCATGCAAATTGCTTATTCGATGCAATTTCCGACCTCTTAACGCTCGTAACAATTATATGGCTGACTGTGTTGAGGTGATAATTCATGTATTGAGCATACCTCGAGAACACAAACTAATAGGTGGTGATTTTAACATGCCAAATATCTCCTGGACTTTATTCACAGCTCCCACAAAGCAAGCTGAATTTCTTTCATGCATTCAACTGAATGGTTGGTACCAGCATGTCTTGGCGCTGACCAGGCTGAGACATATTTTGGATCTCATATTCACCACAAGTATCTCGTTTGTAAGGACTTCCATCTTGGAACAATTTCCAGGAAGTGACCATAATATCGCCCAGTGTCAACGTGACTTCAATAGAGTTATCAAACCGACAGTTGTATTCTGCCATCCGATCAAATATATCGATTGGAGTAGGCTCTTCTCCTTACTAAGATCCGTAAATTGGAATGCGTTCTTTTTGCATCAGACCCAAAGGTAGGAACCAAGGAATTTATCATACACTTCAACTTTTGTATCAGCATTCTGACTCCGATAAAATCAAAACGCGTCGAGTCGTATGTACGAAGTAGAATCCTTAGTGGAAAGGAAGCTGACAGGCCCAAATCACATGAGCCGATGCACCAAAGACCACCGGATTTCTCCTTAATAACGCAACTGGGCAGTATGTTTGAGTGCATAGAGCATAGAGCACAACCGCGTTATGCAAGCGAATAAATGCTTGCGCTCGGTAGCTAGCAGAGGGGCATGGAATCAATGCAACTTATTAGACAGAAAAATTCCAAGAGACCCTTCTATAAAGGTAAGTACTCTGAAAGATAAAACGGTTGTCGATAACCCCGTTGGAATGTGTGAAATCTTCAACTCACATTCTGCTGCTGCGTTTAGCGTGCAAAACAGAGTTGAAAATAACCGCTGCAAACCACCAGAGTTCCGTGTAATGTTCTGATTGATGTTAGAAGTATACGCCCAAAAGCAACAAGTATTAAACCCACAATTCATTTCAGACCTGGTGGAATCCCACCAGTCGCTATCGGTCAAAGAGGTGAGGAGATACCAATCTTTTATCTAAATTTGTTCACGCTATCACTTTTACTTGGCATCCCCCGTCCCCAGTGGAAAAAGTCAGTCATGATGTCTTGCTACGAAAGTGTTTCAAAGCAGGAAGTTAGTAGATATCGTCCAATCAACCACACATCAATCTGCCCAAAAATGGTTGGTAATCGCTCTTGCATGACGTCGGTTGAAATTCTTGAACTATATATCGATGTCTGCCGACGCAGCAAATGCTGTGATTATCATACTCCAAGACATGAAAAAGGCTTTGATTGCGTGCCCCCTGAGCACCTGTTAACTCAAGTAGCACGCCCTGACATACGAGACCCCCTATCACATTTGGATTTCGTTATATCTTGACGGCCGAACCCAAACTGTAAAAATGTGAGAGCACGGCTCAACGCCGAAACCCGTGATCATTGGGGTGACTAAGAGAAGCGATCCGGGACCGTTGCTTTTACTCATGTATATAAATACCGTATGCGATGTTATTTCACATGGTGAACCCTTTCGGTTTGCCGACGACCTCAAAATCGTATACACATTTCGACAGTCCAGCAACTTTGCTTCAGGTCTACAAAATATACTGCGGGACCTAGCATGATTGTAGTATTGGTAAAAAAACGTGGCTCATGACGTTCTCCGCAAACAAATCACTTAGGGTCGTCAAATACCCCATGGGTCTGTCTCACTAGATGGTCACCATATTGACACCGCCACATCCGTCCGAGATTTAAGAATATGGCATTCGAACTTCTTCAGTCTCTCTGAAAAATTACGCTTACAAGCAGCAAAAACTGAAAGGATAGTAGGCTGCAGCAAAAGACACTCGGTCTACTGGATGCGGAGAAGGCTGTTTGCAAAATATGCGCTTGACCTCAACTTGAGTACTGCACTTTCATTCACTGCCACCTATGCAACTTTGAAAGGCTTGTAATGGAAAAACTCCAACGATCATTTGCCGGAAGCTTGTTAGGATATTCATCTACAATCACCTACAGTGAACGTTATTAAACATTTGCAATCGATCCACTATGGTTACGAAGACTAAAGTTGAAACTCACAGTTATGTATCAACTGCTGTACTCGGACGATATCACCACAACTTTCGCGGCGCACTCAAAACACAGCTGCCCGTATGCTCCAAGGAATTGTGTGATCGGTAGGCCGTGAATACATCTGTTATGTTCTAGCTAAAAGTATTTCCTAGCTACTGAATAAGTCGAAATTTTGTGGCATGTTTCAGTCCTGGAATTCTTAGAATACTGTTGCTTGAAAGGTATTCCGTTTTAACCTTCCGAAGAAGTAGGCAAAGACAGTGCGGTAGTTTCGTGGAGTAGGGATTAATGAAAAAATAGTGAAAAAGTGCACCCTACGTAGTTTAGTGGAATTGATGGTAGAATACAATGGAAATCGGTGTTATAGATTTGGAAAAATACGATCTCGGTATCGTTACGTTCGCCGAGCTTGGCATTTGGGTTGCAAACGTTTCATCACCAAGCGAGGTGACATCATCAGTGCGTAACCGTTTTAGCGTATAGTTTTTTCAGCGTGGAGACCAATCTCCAGAACCATCAACCAGAGCTACGAAAAACATCAACACTGTTCACAACTATCCGAAGCGTACGATTTTGTTTACATTTGGACGTAATTAGGCAGGAAAACATGATTATAATGTCGACAATTGAACCGCTGATGAAACGCGAGCACTAAGCATTTTATAAAACTGCAGACATAAGGTACGCGTATAAAATTATTCCAACGTAGAACAACGCATAAAAATGAACAAGTTATTGTTGTTTTCTTGGTTATATTCGCCATCACTTGCTACTCGTTGTTACCACCGCAGTGAAATATTCAAGGAATTCATGAGGTACGCTGGAATGGAGACGAAGTCACGTGGTTAACGGAGGACATGAAGGGGCACTTCCCGCTTAAATGCTCACCACACTTAAGACTGACCAGTCTATTAGTCATACCTTACGAGCCACGCCTAACCGTATTCCACGGTGAAACGTGTAGGTGGACGAGTGAAGTCAATGAGGACGACAACGTGGGGATGAAAGTTCGAGTTATGTATTTGGTAATTGTGGATAAATATACATACTACCTCCGCTTTCCTGAGCACAGAATGTAGCCTTCGGTTTTCATGTGGGTGAGTGTCTTTACGGATGATTGAAACCATATATCAGGTGAAGTCTTCATCATCATATCGTTCATCGCATCTGATATCCGCAAGAAAGCTGTGTAAGCATTCATGAAGGAACTTATTTTCTTCGATTATACCAGCAGGATGATCGTTCCAGGTGATGTCGGATCGCGCTTACTTCGACTCGCGTGCAAGCGGCACATTGTCAGAGGACCGGGCGAAGTCGACATCCGTTGCGGGTGGTGTGCGAGACGTGCTTCCCCTAATCACCGGGGCAGTCAAGGCGGCGGCTGCAGTGAAGAGAGCTGACAAAACTAAGGATTGGAAGCGTGCACTTACAAGGTTACTGAGGTTGAAGCTGTTTGCCACAGAATGGATATTCGTTTATGCCTGCCATTTGGGTACATTTACGGCAAGAGGCTAACCGATCAGCAACACAGCAATAGCTGTCCATCTGTACGGGGCCACCGCAGTGTCCATACGGCAATCCCGTTTCAGGCTTCTTCACATACCTCGGCTGCATACCGCTTGTAGCTGAACTCATAGCGAAGTCGTTTAAAGACAAGCCAGCCTTGGCACATTTCACTATCTTACTGGCAAAAGCAAGCCACCACCGTGAGGCTGTTGCGGTCGTTCAGTTTTTCAAATAGGTGATGCAAAACTTCATAGTGACAGTTAAACTTGTCTGCAGCAAGCGACCGAATCTGTGGGCCCACCAACCGTCGAATTGGCAAGTTGTTTTCTGCCACCTACCACTCATGAGTGGGGGCGTGACCTTTGTAAATGGAAATAAAAACTAAACAAGACCTTACGGCAGAGATAGAAATGTTTCCGAAGCACCGACAGAATGCGTATACATGGAAGCCACATTGAACAGTTAAAAGTAAACTCACAGGTCCCCTGCACGCTATACACGACGAAAGCGTCACCATCATGTTGCACACGAAGCTGCCATGTTCAAGATGATTACTAAAGTAGCGCATACTTCGCATTCAGATACGGTTTCGAAAGAGAGTCGTGGAGTCTGTCCGTTCAGATGGTCCTGAGCAAGATGATTTGCGAATGTGGTCTTCTTGTGAAGAATGGTCTTCACGTACCAGCCACCATCCAAAACCTCTCGACGGTCGCACCCATAGGTGGTTTGTATTTCATGCTCTCGCAGCAACCACTAACTGTGGATCCATATTTTCTGGATGGCGACGGCTAGGAAGTCTCTTGGATGCGCTCTCCTCTTCAACCGTCCGTTTGCGTTCTCCAGCCTATTAGCTGTTCGATTACAAGAGTGGATAACATCGTCTTGCGCGTGGATGGCCCACTTCGGCTTGATGTACAGCCAATCACACAACAGATAATTCAGAAACTTCCCATCCGTTCGGCCGACGATATACAAGCCACGTTCGAACCTACGGTAAACAACGTGAGGGTACAACTTACTCTTCCTCATTGTCCGCCGTAGCCATCCGGTGGAAGAGATAACGACTGCAAAAAGTTTGTCTTTTAACACATATGACGAACGAATTTTATTCACCCATGTGATTGCGTACGGCATCACGTACATGAAACCTGACCCTTTCTGCTACCTTGGCGTGGTGGTCAGGCTTGTGTGCTGTTGTGATCCGGAGGGCTGTGCTGACTGCGACCTCGGTCGTTGCAGATTCAACTCTGTCAGATTGGCCAAAGGGGAGCAGCCAGACGAAAAGCAGATGCGTCCGTTGTGAAGTGTTCGTTGTGTATGGTGTCAGTCTGTTGCGTTTCGGTTCGGTTTGTTATTTTCCTTTTTGCCTGATCTGATTCTCCGTATGTGATCGCTTTGTCTGTGCAATAATATAT
>LUCH01006598.1:23161-34880 GCA_013368495.1 Paragonimus heterotremus
CAATAGGTCATCGAGATGCCCAAGCCGTCACACCGCGTCAAGGTCCAGTCTCGTTGTGACAGTTTGAACCTTTATACAGAGGTGGGGTTGTGAACATCCTTCAGCAGGAGGGGGTCGATATAGTTTTCAACAGTCAGGCTCTCCATTGACTTTTAGCGTTGGTGAATTTTGATCGAACAATGTTCCAACGTTTTTCGAACTATAACGAGACAGTTTTAAAATTGTTTTATTTTCTACTTGGTGGCCTAATATTTGTCAGGCTGTGCTCCTATAGATTGTGCCTGAATGCGCTCAGGGTCTCAGTGCACTTACGTCCGGTTGTAACTGTTTACTTCTATGATCCAAGTTGCTCTGCGACATTCTGTTTGGTCTAGCCAGTTGAGTTCGGTTGTCTTACTGCAGAACTGTTAGAGCTAGTTAACTCCCTTGTATGTACTGAAGAACACAGAAGACAGAACATCTGGGAACACTATTGTGCTATTTGACTTCATAAGACAGGTCTCCCACAGACCTGTAAACTGAATGACGGGTTACTTCAACTTTTAAATCAGACACGCTCCATTTGAAATTTGTTTGATCGAAAATTTTATTCTTCATTGCTGCCAACACGAAGTTTATCACTAAATTTGATAATTCTCGTCTTGTTCTCACGGTCAGGGAATTTTTTAAGGTGTTTGCGGTGTTTATAACATACGACTGCCTGAAATTATGCTTGTTTCAACTGTTCTGTCATTCCATTCAACGGTATGTAAACTCGTAATGTGCATCGTTGACAGAGCTTTTCGTCTTATTTACCCCCCTCCCTCTATTCAGGACCGTGTGATGGCTGCCCTGAAACGATGCCGCGCATTGTCAGATAAGAATAGCACTTCACATCTGCGCTGTGATAAGGAGGCTGCATCCCGCTTCATCAAACATGCCCTTTGGCAGTCTGCTCATTCGAAAGCGAAAAAGCGTCGACCGAATTCGGAGCAGGTCTAGATATTACTAAATATCTCATCGACCATGTATTTTTAATGCTTTAATTGCCATTAAATATATACATATGTATATTTTTAAAGTGCATTTTTTGTTTATTGTACTCAAGGGCTCTGTATACGCCTGTTATGTTTATTGGTTCCTTGCCTGAGTTGATGTCCCAGACTAGTGTTTTTCGTCATCCAGATGATCTTCAGTTCCACCTGCAACATTTTTCTAAAAGGCCGTCCAACGGTTGTTTCCAGTGTGCACACTACCGTTGAACCAGCCACCGTGTAATCCGCGGTCATATACTGATGATACTGACCAAACTTTTACACTGTAGATTGCATCTGGTTGGTTGTTCTGATTTGTTTAGTTTCAGTGAGCCAACGGTACCATCTTTCAGAATAAATGAGAATTTCTGGTTGATAAATTTGCTCAGCTTCAAAAGTTTGAGATTGCCATCACAATTATTTATTAGTGGTCTGACAGTTAAATTTAGAATCACAATGATACACCAACACAGCGTCTGTTATCTTGTGATGTGTGAAGCCTCAAAGTATACAATTCTTATCTATAGCTTTCCCTTAATGGATACGCGATTCTGGCTTTCTTTATATTGTGTTAGATTTGGTTGTTTATCTCCTCTTACCTAGGACCGATTCTAACAACAGTTGCTTTGGAAGTTTACCCGTTAGATAAGTAGAAATCAGTCGGTAACTAAACCTCCTCATACTGTTGATTCACCTCGTTCATTTCAAAAAAACTCTCGTGGATCATCTAACTGTTACGCGTATTAAATGCTTCTTTAAATTGCAATTCACTCGTAACCGTGGCCCCTTGAAAGCGTTTATGGCTTTCACCGTGTAAAACATGTATTGACATCAGATGAACTTTGCCTGTTCCCTTGATTCTGCCCACATATTCCAGCTGCAACTTCTATATGTGAACTAGAACAGTCATTTGTATGTATCTATTTATGTACAGATGAATGTTTACGTTAATGTAATAATGATACAACCGGTTGCAACTGGGCCATTTAATTCGTTCGAAAATACCCATCAGTCATGAGGACAGTGAAGTAACGAACAGGACTTTTCTATGTTTGATCATCAGACTAATTACAACACAATAAATATGAAGACAGTAACTAGTGTGAATCAGAAAACAGTCGGTGGGGATTATAGACGACGGGTTTTTCTTATCAGTTATGTAATCACTGTTGCAGATTGTGGGCCAGAGAAGATTAAGTGTCCACACGAACTTCTTCTGAGTGCTGAGTTCACGATTGTGCAATTAGATACTAATGGCCTCGGCAACGGTCGACATTCAGAATCTCGCCATTTTGGGTCGATTCTTTTATACTCGGTGGACAATCTGAAACGCACCTTTCTTACTGATGGAATGGTTAGAGTCGGCCAAATGAGCAACAGTCGCGCTTGAAACCGTTTTAATCTCACCACTGTTCAACCGCGCAGGATGATTTTCACGCACACTATCAAACAGTCGCTTTCCATGTTCTACAATTAGCTGTTGTGTGTACTCATTTGACTGCTCGTGTCGAGCATCATAAGTGGGTCGTACCACAAGGCAGAAAACAAGTCTTGTTCGCTACTCTGTCCTTCTCCACTGGAATACTTGATGACGAGCTGCACTCAAGCCAGATGGACTACACACTTAGAATTCGACGGAAGTAACCCAACCGGAATAGCGGCGGAAGGAAGGCAAGTCTAACGGACATTAGCTACTAGGAAGTAATCCAAGATAATGTGTACATATGAGATTCAGTATCGCGGTTACATTACTGATCACGAGTGCAGCTGGCCCATTGATGGGGGTATACTAGACAGATACATCGAACGACATGCCGATTAGTCTATCGCATCGGTGCACCTTATTCAGTAAAGAACAACTTTGTTTTGTGGTTTGAAGAGAGTTAGCGCTCCTCTGATCATCACAGATAACCTGTATGCGAACCTGGAAAATGCTTGAGTCAACGGAGGCACTTGGTTCTAGAGTGGAAACCCGCTGTTATACGGCGGAATGAATGTGAAAGTTCAGTAGCACAATCAGGGAGGATTAAAAAGATGCGTTTCACAAGTGATGTAGGAAAAGGATCTCATGCAGGAACAGTGAGAAACTATTCTCTGTCCCAATCAACACATGATGCCCCTTGTCTCCTCCAACAGACCACAGTGGATGGTCGTCACTGACTTTACCTACCTCTCTCCGTTCAGGTGACCACTTCAATCTTAATGTTCTTCTCGCGTTGTATGCTTTCTCTTCATTGTGTAATATTGAATCACGCCTCCGTACTTCTCAGCACAGGGTTTCGGTGTGTCGTTAAAAAAAACCACGTCTGGTTCGTTAGATGCCTCACAATCAGTTACGTGGCTACGGTCTGCCACCTGAGTCAATGTTTCAAGATGTACATATCGATTGAACATTGAGGTAGCAGGCCGCTTGTGAGTTTTTAGGGCGAGAAACACTAGAAAACAACGCCGAAGTTACATAGTTATCGTTGACTGCAGGGAGGGGATTGGTATCACACTATCATGATAATGTGAATATTACAGTGAGGAAGATTCACTGCTGAGTGCAGTGGCGTACATCGTAATTGAAAAAAAACCACACTATTAATAAGATTGCCGTACAAGTGGCAACTTTGAAGTCGACAATATAAACGATGACGAACTACACATGAAAAGCTGTTTTACTCTGCTAATATATTCAGAAGCGTAGCAAAATCAGCCCGGTAAAGTCGTTTTCACTTTCAGCATTTGCATTATGATTTCACGATATCCATTACCATTCTGTACCAAGTGACAACTACGAGACTCCGTTACTCTCTTGCTGTTCTTTCCCTCTGAGACATATTGGTAGCTCACCACCTCTTCTAATCAATGTGCGCCTACAGAAAATCACCGAAACGACTATCAGTCGTAGACACGGATGCATGTGGTTGACCTTTGGGCGCTCAGTGTGTCTCATGTGATCATTTCTTAAAGTACGCATTGAATTTTCAAGCTAAGGGACATGCAGTTGTGGTCCACTGCTACACAATGAATGTGTGTGCACATACCTTCTGATCGGGATGACTATATGAACGGATAAAAATGAACGTTGCCAGTAAGGCCAGCTTGCCATGATTCAGATGTGGGCCAAATATTTTTTTGTTGGTTCGAAGAAAGTGACTGCATTCAGGTGTAATATCTTGCCGACAGTTGAATAAAAATACACGTGAGTCGTTTCGTTCTGTAAGAGAACGATCAACTTTCCTCTTTCCAGGAGAATGCTGTCAGAGCATGTAGCGGGGTTCGTAAACGCTTTCTGGACTAAACGGGTGACGACAAGTGGCTACATTCTGCCTGCAACCTGATTACTTTGCTTTTGGCTATTAATTCTTGTTAACTCTCCCAGCACTCCCACAATCGAGGGTCATATTACTCGTATGGTGCTTTGTTTCATAAACACTTTATCACCATTCTTGAGTCACATTGTCGAACGGTAAGCAGCCACATTACTTCAGCGCCATCAGAAAGTGTATTTATATCGAACTACTTTTAAGTAGTAAGAATATTTACTACCAACTTACAGATCTCAAGTTTCTCTCATCGCCCAGGGCTTCACTATAAAAACCTACAATCCCACCGGCCTGTTGTTAAGTCTTCAATTAGCTTTCTGTGTAACTTTGCTAACTAACATACTATAAGTTTGAAAGTGAGATGTTCTGTGCAATTGATCGTGATACTGTGAAGCGCCGGCGCCCTCCACTTTTTCGGTTGATGACGTTCGGTGGATGCAACTTTCATTTTAAAACAATTTTTCATGTGTTTATCTAATTGCTATTGACAGTATGCTGTCATTTTGTCGTTACTTTTTCGATTCGTAGAACGGATCACTCAAAGAAATTCAAAAGAAGTGGAAATACATCCACAGGCTGTCCGACGTGGGTGGAGTTAGATAATGTCAACTACAGACGTGTTTCTACGTGTAGTTTAACGAATTCAGACAATTCTCACAATAGTAGAACACAGAGGTATCTGAGAAATTTTGAAAATTCAAAAGATTCGTAAATGCAGACTACCGTTCTAATGCCTTGGAGTGCTCTCAAAGTCCAACAGTGTTCATGTACCCTGCTATTAGGTGATTGCTCTGGCTTCAAACGTTCGCACATAAGATTTTGTGCGCAGCATGAATTGTGAATTCATCTCTGTCCTGTAGGCATAACGAGAGCAATTACTAATGTGTGCATCCTGCTCGTTACTGTTAGAGCGTGCTCCATGTGCCCCTTATGCATCACACTCCCACCACATCCATTGTAACGAACTTTTTTCAGTCATTCTGTTGCTTTTAGTGGTTTCAACGTGGTTGTTGTCTCATCTCATCTAGATATCATATAATTACCACTGACCATTTTTTCTCACAATGTGGGCATTGGTATTATACTTCGACATTAGTTTTGTTGTTCATTGACTCCGTTTTGGTAGTCATTGGCAAGATTTGCCATTTTTTCCTCTACCTGGACTGTTGTATCCGAGTGAAGGTCTGAACCAATTCCAAACTCGTTTTTCACTTCTCTTCCAAGTGATTTGCAAGTTCGGACAAATATTGGCTTGTTGGTTCACTAGTAGTCGCGGGCTTACGCTCTATAGCACAAATAAGAATGCCTTCGTCTTACTCGCTTCAGCGAACACACATTGAGCTGTTACTCCTGGAGGATTGTCGTTGATGGTTACCTACTCTCTTTGTTGTTCAGTCAGAGCGGGAAGGCGCCGGTCGGATTCGCCTTTCGAAACGGACTTGAAATTCTTCATTTAAGGAGCCTAAACCTTTGTCTGTAAAAGTTCCCACTGTACCCTTGGTTTTCTACGGTTTATCTCATCATTCTATAGTAGGTGACACCTGTTGATGGCTGCTCGTTGTAACTGAGTAAGATCCTATAACATGTGGAAGTGTAATGCTCTCCAGTAGAACATTTTATATTTCGGAGAAGTCACTTTCGCCATTATGACTTCCCCGAAAGTCCCGCAATCTGACAGTTTTGTACGAAATATACTTAGGAAATGTTTCTTGTCCATTGATTCGAAATAAATAATCCGTTGCCAAACTTTTCCAACTCGGTACTCACTCGATTGTGAACCGCCTTTCCCCACACATCCTTCACGGTACTAGTCCATTTTAGTAGTTTGTGGTCTATCCTTATGCAACAGTGTTTGCTTGAAAAATATCACCTTTATATATGTCAGAGCAGTTTTGAGGGACTCCCTTTCTGTTTGAAATATTCTCTTTCTGCTAGTGTCACATTTCCAGTGACATATCTGATGATTCTTTTTCTTATGGATAACAGTTGGGTGACGTAATTTTGACTTACCAGGTCGTGTTCGTCGTTTGCTTTATTTATGGTTCACGAGTATATGTTCCTTTGCCGTTCCATATTAGTGTCTTGCCCACCGTCTTTTGAAAGAACGCGATAAAAGCATAGAATTGTCCCCGTTACTGTATATGGCCGTCGTTCATGACTGGTGTTTACGGCGTCTTATACCGTTTTATTCAGGATTGGCCTTGTAATCAGTGCTGATGCTCGATAATTCCGCAATTGACTGGTTATTGATCATAGTCTGCCGCCTGACCCGGAAGGTCTTCATTGGATTTGAATAGATATACAAGCCTGTCCAGTAGATACAACATAAAACTGTCTCGTGGTGGTGAAAATGCTGTTTTGTACAGTTATGCTATTGATGATACTTATATATTGAGTTTGCTTACAGGATTATAGTCCGCACGCTAAGTCGAAACCGTCAACAAAGATGGCGATTAGACGCACATTACGAGCCACAGGCACTGCTTATTCTCATCAATCGATTGCATCATGCATCCACTTGTATAGATCTGGCACATGAATGAACTTCATAGGTGTGTTGCATAATTTATTTTCTATGGTGGCGAGTTGATTGCTTCAGCGCCTTCTGTCAATAAGCAGCCGACGTGTAGCGCTTTAGTGACTACCGACATCATAGGTTGCGATTGTTCAGTATCATTGTGATCGTGGTGGCAGGTTCAAATACATGATCTATTACCAGCGGCTGCTTCGCATTCGGAAATTCCGAAGTTGTCGCTCGTTTGTTCTCTATTCGGTTGCTACGACCCAAACTCATAGAGACGTTATATGTGATCGAATGATGATAGTCTTCTTACCGTCTTGATAAACGGAATGTGAAACAGTGTCTCCAGAATAGATCACTTGAATAATGCATTAAGTAGTTGATTACTAAAATGCAGGTCAGACTTTGTTGAGCAAAGCAGAATACACTAATCAATAATATCGGTTATTCAGCGAAAGTTTGCTCGTCAGCTGACCATCTATCATGAGGTCACTTCTTTGGATATTCATACGTGTTCTGTTGATTCTAAGTTGTAGTTTTGTGTATCGCGTCATACGGACCATGAAAATTGATTTTTCGGGTCAGTCACATGGATGTGTATTTCCAACTGAATCAATTCTGATTTTTTTTTGTTTTCAACGCCATTAATCTTTGCGTCCGCTGATTTATCGTACAGTTTGCCTGTATACATCAGTTTTTTTAAGACGGTGGTTGCAATGAAATTTTTTCCTACATGGCCTTTCACCTTTATTCTAACTTATTTGCAGTGTAATACTCACAGTGAGTTAAATTATCGAAACTTTTTCAATTACGGAATACAAAGAAGTAGTACACTGACCCTGTGTGTTGTTAGTGGTTTCGTGAAAAGATCATATGAGGGTAGAGTCACTTCAAGCTAACGAGGTGCGAAGCTGATTGTAAGTTAACTGCCTATCAGAAACGATAAACTAACAGCCAGACTGATTAAGTATACTTCGAAATCTGTAAGTATCAAATTGGTACAAACAGATACGATTATCAAGGTTTAAGTTATTGTGGTAGCTACTCACCTTACATTCTCTGTCGAACATTCTTTCTTATGGTTGACACGTCGTATTTTATACTTGAACACGGTTCGAAACGATTATGTTTTGTCTTATATCATGAAAGATAACGTGACTTAGACAGTCGGCCTCGTTCATTCATTGTTAAATCGTTCCTGGCGATTTAGGGTCATTCACTCAGTAACACGTATTCGATAGTTCCAATAAGGCTTATTCAGACGGTCGGGTTAACGGGACTATCTTCCAAGTCCAAAAAACGCCGGAAAAGGCAATCGAAAAGATTGGAATGTATACGGTACTGTTTAATAAAATTACAATAAAGGCACTATATCACCTTGAATGTGAATTGACCGGATACACAAATTATCCAGCAAATGAGTTCAAAATGTGACAACTAAACACGCGTCCACAAACAGCCGCCAGTCAACGCGAAATGAGCTCATTAAAACAATCAGGTGCAGATGAAATTGAAGACTTGTCAAACAATACCAAGGTGAAAGTTTTAGTAGATAAGCAATGATAGTTATAAAAAGGAAGAAAGCAAGCATTTTATGTGCAGTTATGGTACAAAATTCGTCATGATCGTTTACTGCACACAGCGAAGACAAGTTAAGCATCGGCTTTCTAGAAACAAACTAAACATACCTCGACGGATTCATTACTCCGCATCATACCAGACGACAGATGTACCAGATGAACCTCAACAGATCCAACATTCACTGTACGAACGATATGGTTGGACTGTCAAGCTCGTCTAACACAGTGCCCCTACCATTCTCCCTCGCACACACACACACATTACCCAACTTATGTTTTGATATGGTCACTGGTTTCGAACCCCTCCAAAACAACCCGTTACCTTACACATGTTCACGCTACGAGAGGCCCGAAACGAAACGTGAATGGATAGAACATAACCCCCCCCCACCGTCCGTCGAACGAGCTAAACTGTACATGGTCTCGTCGGAAGAATTTTTGACCTCAAGACTTGTACAGCTTCACCCAGAAAGCGAATTACAAGTCAAAGATTATTCTCACATCAATCCATCCGTTCATCACACCCCACAAAATTGCATTGTTTCAGTTGGTGATTTATAACGCTTAAAACCACTCTTACTGTGCTATGGAAATTTTGATAATTCCACACATTTTGTTATCTAGTCTTGTTATTTACTTATATTTGATACACTGCTATATACGTGTCATTACATACGTATGTGTACTTATATGGCCATTATTATCTCCTGATTATAAGTAACTTTTACGCCAACAGGCGTAACGTTATAGGAGTCCTCTGATTAGGACTTATCTTCTGGCCATCTTTACGCATACTGCATATCATTTGGGTACCGCCGTGGGAACTTAACTCCCTGTGTATGAGATGAGGATTTAATCGCCTACTTACCACTTAACCATTCTTGCTTGTTTGGACCATTAAAAGCAAACGTTGGAAAACCGCCTCATGTGAACAGCTTCCAAGTTGCTTCATTATCTTGGGGGATCACAAGGGTTCTATTTGGTTGGTTCCAGTTGACAGATCCTTAAATAGAAGTTCCTTATTCTAGCAGATATTTCCTACAAGCTATCCGTAAAATACTTTATTGATAGATTGGCCTAAACGAACCAACCGGCTTGATCAAATGCTTTGACTCGACCCAGTGCACAGCGACCACAGATAAACAGACTTTCATCACTCCTCGAGCTGTCAACATTAGATGGTGCTCCCGAATTTTTTTTAGGTGATTGTCGTTTATTGATGAGATGCAACTTACGAAACACCTAGCAAGAAAGTCATGCAGAATCAGTTTGCTGAACAGGGTTTCCCATTAATCCCGCGTGTGAAGTTTGTAACAAAACAATATCGTAAGATGATAGCGGCTCGTTCGCTTGCTTTATTGCGAAAAAGTAATACCAGCCTTCTCCAGTGTCCAGATTCCACTAGTTTGAGTTAGGTCGCCTTCGCCTGTTTCGATAGCTCACCGCTGTTCCACTATTTCAAGTACAACTGTGGTCGTCCTACGATGCCTCAAGTCATACCTGACAATAGTGCATTTTTACAAAACAAATTCCAGGAGGTGCGCTTTTTTTTTCAAATTGTATGTGTCGTTCTGTATAGCCGTCCAGGATGCGTCTGCAGCTTCATAGTATGGAATGTTGTAGCGTTATGATAGTATCATTCGTTTTGGACTGACATTGTGGTCCTGTAGGTTACTGACCAGTTAGTGTAAATAAGACGGTGTCTGTTGAATGATGAGAGGAAAATCCGAGACAGTGGCATACACCTCTTGTATGGATGTCAGCTGATAAGATCGTATATTTGAGACCATTGGCGAAACAACTTGACTTCGCACCTGTGAATCTTGGCTATCGACAATCGGGGATTGCACGAGCATGTATTTTCCATCACTGACCTTTCATCGAATAGTATCAATGATTATGGCGATTGGGTTGACTTTTGTCCTGGCGATCAATCAAGTTTACCCATCTATAAAACGGGATTGTTAAAGTTCTCTAGGTTATTGGAAGCTCATAACTGTTTATTACTAGTAAAATAGTGCAGAATACACGGGGGAAGTTCTTACAAGGATGTTTTTTTTCCGGAAATAATGAGGATTACAGGAAAGTGAAATCATAATGTCGAAAGGGAATTATAATCCGGTCAAGCGTAAAACAGATGCACTTCAATGTGCAGTGATTTTCTAATGCTGATATGACAGTTCGTTCACTTCTTTGAAGTTGTCCCAAGGGCTATGTTGCTTGATAACTCGGTACATCACATATATGGTAAATTATTTGTTTAAAGTCATTTACCAGTGCAGCTGTTACATCAGATCTAGGTAAGGTTTTTCAGCTTGGATCTACTCCTTTGCAAGAAATGTAAGTTACATTTCAGGTGATTCATCTGGCAATAAAACTCCAATGAGTGCCTCCTTAGACAATGCTACGGAAAATGAATTGGATTGTGGTTGACTAAGAAATAGCCCTCATAAAACTCCCAATACTTTACAGACGACCCATTCGAAACTCTGTATGAGTTCATCAAGGCCATACACATCTTATGTTAAAATACATCCTAGCTGGACCTATAGTAGTTTATTAGGTTATTTTCAATTCTGTGATATATACGAGAAGCATTGCAGGATTTCCAGTTCGAATAGAGGGGCACCACAACATATGTATTCGTAAGAGAAGTCAATGCAATGAATACTTGCAGTTTTCCGCGGTCCAACCTTGATGTATCTGCTGCTGAATTTGTTCCATTTGAGAAGCTGCAACGAAAAGATAGCAAGCATGCCTCTATTCAGCAATTAAAGGAAATAATAGAACCTGTTTTCCAAGGAAACAGTTCTTTGAACGATCACATTCTTCAGGTATGACTCGTTGAAATTTCACATTCCAAATGCACTTCGTCTGAGCTTTTAATACGCTGTATTAACGGTTTTCGTGTTTCACAGACAGATTGTATTAGTGTATCTGGCTTCTCCTCAGGCAAACGCTGCTTGTGGAAATGCCACGCCTCAAGTTTCGGTGTGGGTATGATTTTCGACCGGAAACTGATAGTTGGTGGGACCGTTTAGCGTCTCATCTGTTTTTAACTCGCAAATCAACAATCAGTTATCTAGCATAAATCAACGAACCTACTCCCTGATGACTTCCAATCTAACCGCACCGGTTAATCGGTAACGCCGTTTGAACGTCACATTTCCTTTCGTGTGATATTCTGTGATCAGCCAGTTTGACCCAGACACTGTGGTGTAGCTCACTGCTTTCTCGACCAACGTGCCGTTTTGTGATAGTTCCAGATTATCAGAATGGCTTACGTTCTTAAAG
>LUCH01006599.1:0-10536 GCA_013368495.1 Paragonimus heterotremus
TAAGGTGAGGAAGCTTGTGCTGTCCTCAGTTCATCATGGATAAAGCATGGTCATCATCATAACAGCCATGAGCCTGACCAAAAGGTACTGTGGCTCCGGCCCCCGCTCACCTCAACAGGGACGGGGAATATCCTAGAAGAAAACGTTACCAAAAAAGACCTAGAAATGGTATGGATACAGGTACGCCATTGACTGCGACACATCGCCATCTCGGATAGCGTCTCTAACCAGCGGTTTGAGTGATCACGAGGACCCTATCCAGGCAGGCGACACCTGACCACCTCATTGTGAACTAGATCCATGTGTTGTTTTCGGGAAAGCAAATCAGGTACATAGTTCAGCTTCTCCGATACATGACGAATTGTGAGTTCATACTCTTATTGGCGTAACACCTAATGAGCTACATTCCTCGGAGGTCCTTCTCGGATTCAATCCAGTCCAAGTGTTTGTGGTCAGCCTCCATATGGGAACGTCGGCCCAGCGGGTATGGCTTCCATTTTGCCCAACCCAAACTACCGCAAAACACTTTTTTTTCTCATTGAGTAGCTCCATTCAGCCGAAGTTAGTGCTCAACTGGCACATTCAAAACATCGTCTTCCTATTTCAGTACAGCACTGATTACTAAATCACCTGCATCCGTTGGGACAACGAAGTTGTATTTAGTCACCGGTTATTTCAGGATCAGTTATCCCTTGTTCATCAATTGTTGGATTTTGACCAACTACTGACTGGCTTTCTCTGACCAATGAAACTGGCAACTCTACTTCTAAATAATGGGCTTGCATGGTCATTGGAAGTTTTGCTAAAGCGGCTCTAGAAACTGTCACAGCGTTCTCTCTGATGTTGGCACCGGAGTAATTTTGATCGTCACCAGTTTCTGGAGCAATGATTTAACCTCGCCCTGACCAACTTTGTGACGGAGCAACACGACTGTTTGTTTGGCCAATTGTGATCTTGGACTATTGATCCGTAGGCCGGCTTGTCCAACGGTCTGCAGCACAACGGAAACATATATCGTATCTTCTGCCTAACTGGCGCTGTAGACGACGATGTCTCCATAGGCATGTTGTTTTGTGCAATCTCCACAGCACCTTGAGCATCAATTGTATGCAAGTAAAACAGCCACCTGACAGTTCAAATGGCATACGTTTGAATCAGTGCTATTTTTCTCTCACGGTGAAAGTTGTTCTATCTCCGTCTGATTACTTGATTGGAACCTGCCGATATCCGGACCGCCAATTCAACACTGTGGATATACTGCCGTCCCGTAACTTATCAAAAAGTTCTGACCCCGCTTGGATGGTTACGACACTGTTGACTGTAGTCTCCTTCGGCCGTCCGAAATCGACAAAAAAAACGAAGTTTTCCATTGAGCTTCCGCACAAACGAGACGGGAGAATTTAACGGGTTAAGCACCTCCTTGACTGGTTCGTCTTTCAGTACATCCTTTGCTTGTCGTTCAACTTTCGGTTGAGCGTGTAATGAACAGTAGTGGACAAATCGCGGAATTTGTGCATTACTACATTCAGCAACCGATTATCATAGGTTGGTATCGCTCTGGGTATACTTGTTTCACTTTTTCCAAGCTGTCGTTTGGTCTTTCTCACTAGTGGAACCATACCACACTTCTTTTCGAGCTCATCATTTTTCAACTCAACGACGGTTCCAACACGATCTAGGAAATCCGCTCCCAATATAGTCTGACTTGCTTATGGAGAAATGACGAAAGGCTGTTTGACTACGCGACCACCGATTCAGACATTATATTTCGTCAGGCGATTAACTTAGCACTGTTCGAATGACAATCGCACTCGGCTAAACTATCATCCTTGGCCTTGTCTGAATCAATTTAATCACCGACCAACTGTCATTTAAACAGCACTCCCACTTATCAATGATTTCTACCCTGACTTGAACTACCGTCTTATCAATCACAACTTATAACGGATTTCCTTTCCCAAGACAAAAAACAATCGACGAAAAGTTCATTTGAATAAAGCTTTTCCCTGCCCAATGGGACAAATCTTCGTCAATATCCACATCTCGCGTATATGTAGCACATATTGCTTCGTCTTTTTCACCTTCAAAAGCGTCTCCCAAGTGTTTACCTCTGTATATTCTACTTCTCCCGTTTCTGACAATTGACTGCACTTTGACCCACATGTTTTTGTTTTATGACGTCAATTTGAGCGTTGTACGAATAGTCAGTTTCTTAATATTGTACTTTTCTTGAGTGGTGCTTACATCACCTCTGTGGAGCTAGGCTTGTCCCAAATGTTTTTGAACTTATTGACTGCTCGGAAGTTTTCTGTTGGGCATGAATGTCATATTCTGTAATGGTAGTTCATCGTCAGCCTGTTCGGCACTAAACTGTAATCACTTTTGTGGAAGCGACCTGTCGATCGAAACTGTTGAAGTTATCAACTTATACACTTTGGTAATTCGTTCAGTAGTACTGTGGCACTGTGATCCAATCTTGTTGCGATTGTTCGAGATCGCTGGTTTATCGCTACAGATCGCTGGAGGTGTTTATGGCAAATCGTACAGTACTAAACACTGATGTTCGATCTGTTCACCCCTTGAAGATGTGTCAAATCCAAGAAACAGCCTGTTCTGGATTGTCAGTTGGATCCAATCGAGCAAGTCAAAGAAGCTATTGATTTTGTCCCATGCTGTATTCCGCGTGTAGGTTGTAATAGTCGTAGGGATGTTGAAGCTAGATCCGCGCTGTTACGAGCCCATCTGCGAGAAAGGCAATTTGAAGACGAAGTTGACCTACAGATGGTTTTATTGCAAGTCAAATCAGAAGTAGAAGAAGCTGGGTTAAACGTTATTTTAGCCGACGAGGATGGGGACAGTGGTAAGGAGCATTTTGAAGCAAAAAACAGTGATGACAGACTTGAGGGAAACAATCTCATCCATAAGTTTCTTGACGACTGTGGAGCGCGTTCGAACCTGATGACAGATCATACAGTAGAACCAGTACTGACTTCGTCGTCGCTCAACGTCTTTCTGGAAGATCGTACAAAGGCCTCCATCGACCGCAAGCGTTTCTATTCAGCTGTCTTACCGCAATTCATCTTACAGAACTACGATTGAACAGGCATGCTGACGGTGTATCTTTATAAGTCACTTCATAGCACAGTCTGCTCAAACGTTCGAGATAAGACTTTGGCTGACAAATTATGTTACCAACGTCCGTCGCCTCTTTGAACACACAGAATCCATAGGAAAAGGTTTACCTAATCCTTGTTGTGGGTATCAATCTGTTTTGCCTATTAAGACACCACCGCAACTTCAAGTGGGCTAACAGATTATTACAGATGTAAAGTAGTTCGTTAACATATGGCTGTGAATAAGTTGAGCCACATTCCTAGTTGAACGTAACACCCGCATTTCTTTCGTATAGTATGTGAGAACCAAGAGTAACCGTAATTTTTAACCGCATCAACATGCGATTGCCTTCGAAAAACATATTTAAAAACCTGTCTTAAAAGTGGAACAAAGCGGTATCAAGTGGTCTTCTATATTGAATGTCCGCAGTTTTCTCCGGATATCGGATTACGCAATCTCACCGACTACACACAGACAATGCCTAGTAAAAACACGAGGTCACATATCCCGACATATCCATATCGATGACTGTTTACGAGATGATGAAGAAATGTTAAAGAAGGTTTTGTCCAAAAGATCACTCACAGGTATATTGCCAGAATGTAAACACAGTTGGCATTTTAAAACCCACTTGAACAAGCCAAGTATGTAACTTCTACATCAGAGGAAACTCCAGCTGGTTCAAAGCAAAACTGATGTGTGTGTAACAAGTTCTAGATCTCACTGACTTACTAACCTTACTGTTATATACCAAACCAATATCTGCCTTCCAAATAGTTAAGAGAAATGTGATTCGCCGAGTATTACTGAATCAATGATCTACTGAATTAGTTTAGATTTTCATATTTGATTCACATATGTTATGTACTAACAAAAGCTTGGTGAAAATAACTGGAAACAGTCTTAGGAGTGAAAGAAACTGACTTCCTTGTTAAGGGGGTCAAAACTAAGGTCATGTGGCTGAGCACAATGTTGGATGTGTAGAAAAATACAAACCATTATTCCTGATTAATCGATATTCAAGCCTAAGTGCTCGTAGGACAAGAAGGGCTTACCAGAAAAGCAGAAGTCAAGAAACCTAAACTATCTATATGGTGTGGTTGCATCACCAAAGTGCAGCGTAGTCTAAGGAAATTGCTGGACATTTTAACATCGTGAACGAAAACCACGCCAAAAAATCGCACCAACTTGGTGTCTCATCGAAACAGTGCAAATCAGCATCGGTAGTTTGATGGGCCTCTTGGTCCTCGGATTGATCGATAGCATGACACATCACCATATTCTGCAAATGACACTTTGGGGATAGTCAAATTTAACCACTGAGAAAAGTTTTTGGTCGTTCTTTCATGTTTACAAACCCTTCACTTGTGAATTTGAATCTTATAGTAACGTGGAATCTCAGACATGCGGTTCTCTGGGATCAAGACAACTGGTTGGCCATGGTGTGGCTGCTAAACGGATATCTCGAAGGTTTAGAGATATCCACTTTAAGAACACACCGAAAACAAGGCGAGTGTTGTATACACGTCAAGGCCGAGTGTGCTTCCCACACGTGCTAAAACGTAAGCTGTGATCTGATTGGTCGCACCTTCAACGAAAAAGAGCTCATTCGTCCACGCATTTTAAAATGACGCGGCCGCCTGTAAAAGGACAAAATAGTACGTGCTCCTACTGAGCCGCGTGTTCTTTCTACTGTGGTTATTGCCTGTCTAGATTATTGTAGATTGCACTTGACTAGGAATACAACGACGAGTACAGCACCTGTTGTGATCCACGTGGCCAACGGAAAACCAGAAATTGGTAACGTACTAATATACAAATCGCAAGCGCTTAGTACGGAACCGCATGACACCTGAAACTCCCGGAGACCTTGATATTCAGTCAATGATGTATTTGTTCTCGAACTACAGGTAACGTAACAGACCAGATTCTACATACGTGTAAAATGATTGACCTTGGAGCATCTCACCCGAATCGATGTAGTAAAACCCACATGCACCAATCAGAAGACAACAGAGAAACGCTAAAACTCAATCCCAAAGAATCACGGCGAAAAGTGACTTCAAAGTGAAAATATAGTTAAAAAAATAAACCACTCCTGAGGAACATAAACACTTACGATCATCTGCTCCGGAGGATTCTCTAATGAATGTTGTGCACCAACAGCTTCAACTCACCTTGAACCCACCTGTTCAATTATTTGTTTGTTCCAACTAGGCAATTAGGTTCCACAAATAGCGGGTTTGATTTATCTAACCTTTCTGTCTTAAAGGTTATCTATCAGTCTACCTGCAGTTGCTGTGACATTTGTGTTGACAGAAAGAGCCACATTTGTGTAAGCCGTTTGTTCAGTTAACGAGGTGAATTAACGACCAAACGGATAGCCAAACCGGAAACCTTGGTCTGTTGACGGTGAACCTAATTTACTGGAACACGGCGTAACGCCAACCCGATCAATGTGATGTGACGAAATGTTAACGAAGAAATTCTGGCGATCCACAAGGCGCTTTCGATCAAGCAACGGCAACTACTGTACCCACAAAAGACATTCATTCATCCTAACAACGTACGTCATCGAATTGTCTAAAATTATCTGGACGCTCAGCCACATTCGCCTGAAGAATACCCAGATTGCTCAACAGGAGATATACGGAAATTAACCTATTGACTAGTTGGTGTTCCCCTATTTATAATTTCCCATAAACTTGCTGACACAGAAACCATTCAACTTGTTCAGCAGAATTCTCACTTCAGTTAAGTCTAAACAAATTTAACCTTTCGTGAATGGCCGTAACCTCTGCATTCACAATGACTTCCCAGTCAGTATTCTTTGAAAAGAAGAATTTTCTGGAGTTTCGTTCTTGCCAAAATCCGTTAATTGTTCTTATACTTGTCATTGTCGTGAATGCAGTGGTGCACACAAACGGATGCCTCTGAGCTCCTGTATATGATAATTCGGGTTTACCAATTGTAAAATCATTGATACAGCGACCAACACAACTGCTCCTGAATAATGCAGGTTGGAGTACATAAATATATCGCATTACCGACAAACTTCGACACTACTGAAACTCCAATCATATACTCTCCGCCGTGATTGATTCAGTCAAATGTATGAGGCGTTCGGTTCTTCGTGACAAACAAAGTTACCTACAGCGACTGAAATAAACGACGTTTGACATCGATCGAAGGCTGACTGATTCGAGATTCATCTTGCGATCGAGGAAGGTTGTAGTCAGGTAAAATCCCGTTAGCAAGAATGATACAATTAAAGCCGATCTCAGTAATATGACCAGTACAAGGCTAAACGTCTATGGCATCACTTCTCGCTTAACCTAGATCAAGAAGATGAAAACGCATCGCACCTGCCTATCACTCCACCTCGGACATTGCAACATTAGCTTAATAACTCTGAAGAAAAGTACTGTAATCAGAATATTCCGGAGACCTTAGTAACCAGACCCATCAGTCGTAGGCCTTGATGTGACCACGAGGACCCGCTCCATCTGAAGAGACCACAAATATGGATGCGGGACACGCGGATTGAATTGATCATTAGGTCTGAAGGCGACAGTACCACAATAAAGTATGAATATCTAAGTGGTGGCAGCCAGTATGAATAGTGCAAACAAGCACACGTTCACCTATAAGCATGCTTCAATAAGGATGAAAAATTAACAGTAACGAACCAATTACCCTGTGATAGTAGAAGCTAAGTCACATTTATTCATGCGTTGCATGCAAAAAGCACGTTTGCGGAGAACTTGTATCGTCTTTTGGAAATAATACAGCAGGCAAAGAAGCAAGCCAATTGTAAAAGAAGGCAGACAGTTATCACGTCACTACTCATAAGCACAGATCTACATACTAATGTTACTAACTACAACGACGAACCATGGCTTCTAGATTGCAGTCAACCAGAGCAATCCGCCAGTTATGGTATTGTAATGTAATACATTAGAATCGCGTTGGTGTTGAGTTATCAATTTGAAAATGAACATGACATGACCATGGCACTTCAACGCAAGCATATGGATCACACGACTTAGGGTAAATGACTGCAGTAATCTTTTGACGACGATCAAGTTGGGGATGTCAAACAACTGTCCTCGTTGGAAAGTAGTCCGAAGTCGGAGAGTTAACAGAAATTTATCATTATCATCATGTTTGATGATATCTCGCCTTGTTTAGTTGAAATCAAGTAGTTTCAACTAGAATGGAAAGTTTTCACACAAATACAACATGGACTGAAGATACTTGACGTCAGGTGTTAATCCACATAGGTTGGTTTCTTTAACAGTGGAGTTATCTTCGGATTGTTGCTGTAGTCCATATACATTCATGAAAGCACTTTCATTTAGTCAAGGGGTAACGGAGCACACTATTCAAAATGAAATTACGCCTACTCCTAATTGATGCGACAGCATTTAAGAAGCCACAGATATCACCAGACTCAGATTGGTGATGATGAGTAGTAGGAGAGTTTGGTTTTCACAAAAAGTGAACATCATCTACACAATTGATCGCAGCTGTCGCATTTTCATCAACTTTCTAGTCGGCCACTCATGCTTTGTCTCGTTGAAGCAGTTTTCAGTACCGATAACTATATACGAAATCGTTTTGGAGAGTGGCCATCATGACAAAAAACAACGATTACTATATCCAAATTCGACGGACTGTACAGCCTTCCTACAGAAGTGACTTCTACGGTGAGTAATCTTATCAAGTTCAACAAAGATCATTGGAAGAAGATCAAAACTAACTTTTACAATAAGACAGTTTCTGTTCACAGAAAACCTCCATGACAGCCTAGTGTATATAAAAGAAATGTTCATGATACGAATGACAACCACTCGTATTGTTTATGACTCATGAAATCCCACCAGTCGCGAATGTTAAAATGACAGGCTTATGGGTAATCCTTTATCGGTAAGGTAAGAGTTAAAACATTGTCCGTTCTGGTAAGTATGGTTTTAAAAGCATCAAATAAGCAGAGGACAAAAGTTAAACGTCCCGGTCGATAAAATACAGGTGAGAAGTTAAAAAAAAGGAATTAACCTGGTAAAAAGTACTCATATGAAAATAATAAATTTGAAAGGAATATAATAATTAAATTTTCTGGCTCTCAAGCATTTGTTTAGCCAACTCAAGTAGATTATCACAAAGTCGTCTGGCGACCGTCACATCTTTGTCAAAAGCGAGCGCCTGGTCTAACAGCCATCGACGAGCTTTATCAGTCAACAATTCCCATTCATCTTTCTGTTCAGTAAGTCGAAGTTCGAAGTACGCGATGATAACAGCTGTGGCCCACACGGTGTTAGTCACATTAACCGAGGCATGTGAAGGCCCTGAAAAGAAGATCAAGATCGAGAGCATATTAGACCCAATGGGATATGCAAAGAAGCAAATAATGTTACAATTGCCGAATGTGTGGACTGATTCAAGTTTACACCATTAGTTATCTTAGTTATCTTAGGATCAGCTAGTCACGAAGAGGTTTACACCGACGGGTGATTGACTGCTGCCTTGTATGTGGCAATGCGTGATAGTAAGATGAGTAAGCCAGTTCACGAAAAAAAGTCGGATAGTGTGAAAGCAGCACCAGGAGTTTCTGCGGTCGCTGAGAGTGAAGGGCTGTAAAAATATAGTAGCACAGCAAAAATAGGCTTAATCATGATCAAAGTTACAGTTAGAAATGAGCAACAAAACGATACAGAAACGAGAAGACGAAACATTTACCAGCTGAAAAACTCTGTGTTGTGCAAAGTCCAGTTAATCCTTTCATGTATTAGAAATAGAGGGTCGATATAGCCGCCTATCGGTATTCAACCTATACCAAAGGTTCTAACAAAAGAACTGATCGGTATGCAGAAAATAGTGCATATGGAGAACCAGTTAATATAGCATTCGAAATGACAGATGAAAATATAGGAATGCATGTATGTTAAAGTCAGGGTATATGCAAAGCTTTTCTGAAAACAGACCTAGTTGTTACTAATATATTTCACTTCCTGTACACGACGAAGCTGGATAGTGTTCAGTCAAAATAAACTTAAGCAAACTGGCGAGAACTGTACGTATCCGAAGAAAAGATATTCGGCGTGTGTATGCCAACACAAAGATCAAACGTTAACCAATTAGAAAAGTCTACTGGGTAGCTTCTTCTTGATCGTTTTCTATCACTTTGCTGCGACGATCAGGCTTGTACGATAACATCACTCGGGGGGCTATGCGGACAAGGACATCGGTCCTTGTAAGTTCAATCATGTCGCATTGGCCAAAGGGAAGCATCCAGTCAAAAAGCAGATGCGGTCGTTTTGGATGGTGTCAGTGTGTTATTTTGGGGTTCTGTTTGATGCTTGTTTTTGTTTGGTCTGGTGACTTGTTTATCTCTACATGGTTGGTGGCATCCGAAATGGATTAGCCTGTCACAGTCACCGAAGCCAAAGGACGCCTGCGCTTCAAATCATCACCCCCACTGGCTTGCGCTGCACCACTTGCGATTCCACTCACATACCACGTATCCGGTGTAAACCCGAAGCGATAAGAACAGTAGGTTTGTCAGTGAGGTTATTGTGGCCAACTGGCCAATGCTGGTTAGCCAATTGAATGGCTAGCAGGAAAAGGAAACCCTTATCTCTTGGAAAATACAGTGAGAGGGACTGCAATGACAAGATCTATACTAGGAAGAAAGATGTGTGAAATGTAATACAAGAAGCATTTCAGTATATGAGTGCATGCTAGAGCATTCCATAGAAGACAAATTTGAAAAAAAAATCAAAGTTTAATTACCAACAGATCACACAGATGACTCATCATTCAATACACCAACAAAGCCTAAGAAAAGAATAGGTAGAGGATCACAGACACCCAATTTTCGAAAAAGGGGAGCGGATTAATTGCCAAATGACCATGGTCTTCGTCGACGCAGTAATTAACAAAAGTAGAACGAATAAGCAGATATGATTTACCTCAGCCTAACGTACTCGTCGTCTATTCGCTGATGGCGCACTATGAGTAGGCTGGTGACCTACTCCTCCCAAATGGCCAGCGCATTCGCGGCCGCACACATCGCAACGCCATACAGTCATGTCAGCACGACCCATGGCACCGATGGTTCTCTTGCGTACCGAGATCTTTCGTTCCCGGCCGCGCGATAACTGCTCGTTGAACTCGCGGACGCCCGTCCGAATTGTATTCCTCCAATCAGTCCGGTTCAACACCAACTCTTCCCAACATCTAAAACCAATGTTACAGCGTAAAAGACTTACCTGCACAACATCCTGGTATCTCCGCTTTTGATTACCAGAATTTCGCTTAACTGATCTCAGTTGTCCATACAGCACCTGCTTCGGGATACGGTCATCGTCCATCCGACGGACGTGACACTACAGCTCTGATATCGCGCATGTCTTCGTTTTT